>CABHPP010148078.1:59327-75972 GCA_902168425.1 Peromyscus attwateri | reverse complement strand
TGAAACCCTGGGCAGTCCCGAATTCCTGCAGGCCTCCTGTGGGAATCCTGGGATAGAGTGGAATCTGGCGTAGATGCTAGTCATGTGCGTCCAGTGTGTGGTTTTGTTTTCTTTGCTCCATTACTGTTAGTATTAGAATTGTCACAGTGGGACACTTTGTGGTTTGGTAATATTTTACAAACATAGATGTTGATTTTTCTCTCCTACAGTGAAAATCACTTATACTTTACTTGCTAGTCTTTTTATCACTCCACTTTGTAGTGTTGTCTAGGTAGCAGCTTCAGGGTTTGGGGCTTTTATAGGACGATCCTGTTAAAAACAAGCACTAAATGGTGTGGCTGAGCGCTGTGTGAGGCTTTACCAGTGTAGACGTTAGGGGAACAGTACTTGGGGCTGTCACTGAGTTCATGGCGTGACTTCCTCCTCATCCTGGGGCGTTTGTGACTTCTGAGTAAGCGAGCTCTTTCAAACTGCAGCAAGGAGGCTTTCTGGAGGTGAAGAGGCACTCGGCATGTTCTTCCTCGTTGGGGACTGTTGGAAACTTCACGTCCGCAAACAGTTCTGGGAAGCATTCATTTGTGTACCAAAATATCTGATGGTTCGTTCCAATGATTAAAATGGTTTTCAATAGTCAGCATTACCAAGAAACAGAGGCTTGTGTAAGATTACCAAAAACTCTTAATTTCATGCAGCCAGCTATGTTAATCATAGGATATTCGCTATCATTTCACACTCATTAGGAAATAGGAACAGGATATTATTACAGTTGTTCCATTTGCGCCTTAGGAAAGAAATGGTGTCAGTCAGGAATCTCTTCTAATGGCTAAGAAGGGGAGTTTCCATGCCAGGCAGTACATTTGTAAAGATCCCATTCTTGCTAGCTGCTCTGTCCTTGCAGCTGAGAGTAATGTGATGAGGAGAAGTTAAATGTTCGGAATATATTTAAGCTTCTCATTCTGTTTGACTGGGGACAGGTTTGTTTCTGGGTGGTTGATGTTAAACGCTACATTGTGGCCTCTGAGGTTTGTACCGAGTATGTATGTGTGAGTGGAGAGAGGTCAGAAAGAGGAAGAGGGAAGGAGGGAGGGAGACGGGGGGGGGGGGGGGGGGGGGGGGGGGGGGGTGGGAGAGCGCCCAAGCAAGAGCGTGAGCGAGCAGTGTCTTGCTCTGGATTTAGGAGTCTAAGATGAGCCCAGGTGGCAAAGAGAAAACAACCCACAGTTATCTTCAAGGTATTTGGGAAAGATGTTGGCTGGATATCTGTGGACAACAGAGAACCACCTGAAGCCACGATAGAGGCTGGGAAATTATCTAGGATGGTCCTAGCCGTAGAGCAGAAAACGGCAGCTTCTCTGTGACTTCTCATATGTTAGTCTTAAATTAGAAATGTGTTAAGACTTTTATTGTTGTTGATTTCACCCATGAAAAGTGATATTTTGAGTATTAGTTTGAACTTTAAAAATGTTGAGAAAAGTGGGGGAAAACATCCAGGCATTGTGGTCCATACGTTTAATTCCAGTAACCAGGAAGCAGGGGCTGGCAAATCTCTGTGAGTTCTAGGCAAACCTGGTCTATGCAGGGAGTTTGAGGACAGACAGGGCTAAATAGTGAGACCCTGTCTCAAAAATCAATCAATCAATCAATTAAATAAAGGAAAAAAGAAGACCTCACGCCTTCCCTTCCAACTAGTTTAGCAGTAACTTCCTTTAAAATGGCCTTACCTATCTTAATAGGGGAAGACCATTTGTTGATTTTTTTTTTTAAGCATTTCACTTACATGTGTTTTCTATTGCTCATGTAACATACATACTGCCTTATATTTAGTAGCTGAAAGCAGAGCATATTTATTATTGTTTCGAGGAGTTCGAGGTCAGCAATCGGTTCTCACCCGGATACAATTATGTGGTTCCTTTTTGGAGGCTCTAAGGAGTGGGGCATCCCTTTTGTGCCTTTCCGCACCTCCCGACCCTGTCCGAGTCACTTGACTGTTGGCTGCTTGTCAGCTGAAACCCAGCCATGTCTGTCATTCTCGCACTGCCATCCCTTTGGCTCAGGCCCCTCTACTTCCCTTCTGCCCTGTTTAAAGACTTATGATTACAAGGGGCCCGTCTGCAGTAACCCAGCATAAGCTTTTCAGAGTCTGCTGATTGTCACCCCCACCCCCATGTGTAGCTGAAGTTTTTTCTGGTCCTGTCCAGCCCCACGGACCCTGCAGCTACTTATAAAATAATCACTCAGAAGCTTATATTAATTAAAACTGCTCGGCCATTAGCTCAGGCCTACCACTGACTAGCTCTTACGTTTAAACTCAGCCCACCTCTGTTAATCTGTGTGGCGCCACGTGTTCCGTGGCTTTACCTATGTGCCGTTACATGATGCTGTGGACTGGCATCTCCTGACTCAGCCTTTCTCTTCCCAGGATTCTCCTCGTCTGCTTATCCCACCTATACTTCCTGCCTGGCTACTGGCCAATCAGCGTTTTATTAAACCAGTGTACAAAAGCATTATTCCACAGCACCCATCCCTCTGTGTTGTAGTTGCAAGTTTCAGGAAAGAGGAAAAGGACATAGTTACTCTCTCTCTCTCTCTCTCACACACACTCACACACTCACACACACACACACACACACACACACACACACAGACTTTGTTCCTTGATTCTTCTGGGGTATGGGAGGGTCCTCTTTTAGTCTTTCTGCCTAAAAACAAGTTAAACAGTAAGGCTCTTAAAGGATCAAGACTCATTAAACTCAGGCAAACAAAACCTCAGGGGGTGGGGGAGAGTCATCCCTATGCCTTTCAGGATGCCCGTGTTTTATGCTGTGTGAGGAATCTCTTATTCCCTTGACTTTCTTGACAGCTGCCTTTCGCTCCCTCGGTTTTTATGTGTACGTGGTTTAAAGTGTCTGGCTTGAAGTTTGTCAAGGAGTCTCAGTTACTCAAGTCAGGAGATCAGGGAGGGAATTTATGTGATGTGAGGCTACCTTTAAAAGAAATATTTAGTCCATAATACTTGTTAAAAGACCATAAGGATGCCAGGCAGTGGTGGCATATGCCTTTAATCTCAGCACTCAGGAGGCAGAGTCAGGTGGATCTCTGAGTTCGAGGCCAGCCTGGTCTACAGAGCGAGATCCAGTACAGGCACCAAAACTACACAGAGAGACCCTGTCTCGAAAAACCAAACCAAACCAACCAACCAACCAACCAACCAACCAACCAACCAAAGGGACCATAAGGACAAGCTGTTCAGCATCATAGGAACAGGTGGTGAACCACTGCAAAAGGGTCTTGCTGACAGGGAGACAGTATGTTCAATTTCACATTCAGTATGAACTGGTAGGAATGTATAACCAGCAAGCCGTGCAGGGCATGATGGGTAAAAAATTACCAAGGGGAAACACCAGGAGTAAAGTGGATTCTGGCTAACCAGAGTTCTTGTGGAAGACATTCCCAACTGGGGGACTGCTGGAGGGAAGCCCGAGCACCCCAGTCAAAGGAGAAGGTGATCTGACTTCAGGAGTGAGAGGGCTCTTAAGTGTATTTACCTAGCCCGGTCCGTTGCTGAGACAAGACTTTTACAGGGAAGTGCACACATGTACTCAGCCTGGTTGAGTAGGCAAAGAATACCTGGCCGACTCCGAAAGCATGGACGCCTGCTCTTTGCATGGCAGTGTGGTGGTGGTGCATTGGTGACATGAGCTAGGAAGGCTGGAAAGCATACATTTGTGAAACAAACTCAGAAGGATGGATTGAGTCTGGGCAAAAGGATGGAGAGTGAGTGGTACCCACTTCCTCTCCCTGGCAAGCCACAGGCATGAGCTGAGCGGGAACCAAAGCATGCTGTGGAGATAGGTAGCAAGCAAGCATCACATGACACACCTAAACACACCAATGCAGTAGGTGGTGCCTACACCAGAGTCACCCCCACGACCCACAAGAAAGCGGTGGAAACAAATGGTTGGTGGAGATGATAGGCACTTTCCTGTTAATGCTTGTGATGTCTAAATGAAAACTCTGAGGCTAGTCATTGAAGTACAGTTTAATGTATTGGGTTACTGTTTTGTCCTATCTGCAGTAGATTATAGAGAGATAAATGAGGCTGTATAGGGAAAATTTTGTCACAGATGGATGAGCCAAGGTGAAATGTGTTTTCTCTGGCACCTCAGTCAAGACTTTCACAGTGTCTTGTGAGGCTAGTGTCAACCTGACCTCTGCGTCACCCTTGGGCAGGTTACAGGTAATCCTTTTTGGAGCTGGGTTATAATTGTATCACCTAGTTCTGAGAGAGGGTTTTCTGTTTTTTTGCTTTGGTCCCCCCTCTACCCTTTGGTGTGTGGTATCGAGTACCTCAGTTGGTTTGCAAACACTCGTTTCTAAGCCTGTTCTTAATGCAAGTCATGGCATACGCTTTCCTTCTGTGGTGTTTGCATGTCTTGGCTGCCTCTCAAAGCTCCAGGTAAGCAAATTTGGCTGTTGTGTGTCTGATGAAGACTTGTCATTTTGATACACCATTATGCTCCGTGTTTCCTAAGCCTTTTAAAATTGCTGAATGTTTTAGAGAAGTGAATGAGCTGATGTTGTTTGGACTTGTATCTCCCCCCCCCCCCCCCCCCCCGATGTGAAGGTACTGATTGAATCTTGTTGGTGCAAAGCATCCAGACCTTTTTAATGTATGCACTAGACAGGCTGCTTGTAAGAAATGTAGGCAGGTAAAAGGATTAGTTTTAATTATGTTCGGAGCTAGTGTGATCATGAAGGAGGGGTAGCCCCTCCTGCTCTTCTGTGACTCCAGCCCTGAGACATGTACCCAAAAGGCGTGTTAAAAGAACAGTCACTTAGCCTACTTTCCCTGGCATTCGAGAGGTGTTTCTCATTACCTGGAGAACATCTCGACAAGTTCATGCTGCTTTCTTCAATGGATTGCCTGACTCGCATTTCCTCTCCTTTCGTTTTTGTCTCATGCTTGCAATTCCCGAAGCTTCTGTCAGCACATTTTCACACTGGGTCTTTGAAAATGAGCCAAAGGTGGGGTGGGAGGGAGGACCTGCCCTGACTGAGCACACCCACACAGAGGAGCAGGAGTTTGACAGCCAACACAGGGCCTTTTTAATGTCCTGCCCTTGGCTTTTGTTTTTGTTCTTATTTTTATTTATATATATATTTTTGTCACTCTTTGAGGTACACCCTAGGATCAGCTATTGGGGAGTAGGGTGGAAGGAGACCCAGACTTAATCATTTTCAATTTTGTTTCCTTTTTTTTTTTTTTTTTCCCCTCTTGGTTTTTCAAGACAGGGTTTCTTTGTGTAGCCCTGGCTGTCCTGAAACTCGCTCTGTAGACCCAGCTGGCCTCCAATTTGAGATCTGCCTGCTTCTGCCCCCCTGAGTGCCAGGATTAAAGGCATGCAACCCTCCTGCCCAGCTTCCTTTCCCTTTTCTAGAATTAAAAAAGGGCATTAAAAAAAATGAAGCTCTTTTAGAGATATCATCTACTGAAGAAGAAAAAGGGATGGGGGCCCAGCCCTGTGCTTATCAGTCTTAACATTCATCCTGTTGATCTCTGTTAAGAGTGGAACTTGGTGACCATTGGAAAAGCTCTTTAGCTACTTTTCCTTTATAATTCAAACTGAAGAACTTCAGCATTTGATTCTTGTTCACTTTGTTAGAAAGCATAATGTAAAAAATGTGCTTTTAGATAACTTAATTTTTTTGACCTGTTTGAGTTGTTACTACCAAAGGCTTCTTTTGAAAATGGGTTATGAAAATGTCTCTTCACTTTAACAAGGTTTAAGTTTAAATATTTTAAATAATTTTTATTTAATTAATAATTCAATTTCAATAATTTAAATAATTAAAGGGCTCCTTTTTTTAAAATACTGTTTTCCCATTACCTCCAGTTTTATTTTCTGTGTTTTCAGTTACCTGCTTTCAAGGGCCTTTGAAAATACTAAATGGGGACCACCAGAATAGATACTGCATAGATATTAAACTGCATGCCATTCTGGGAAGTTGTAATGGAAACCTTTTGCCATCCTACTTTGCCCCTCTCAGGATGTGAGTCATTATTTTGTTGGGTAGAAATGGTACTATATATGGCACCCACCTGTTGGCCACTTAGAAGCTACTAGGTTATCAGACCAAGTGTCCTAATGATGTAATGCTCAAGCTCAAATAACCCTATTTTACTTAACGGTGTGAAGGTGCCAATTTATTATAGTGTATTGTTATAGTTGTCCTGTTTTATGATGTTATTGTTAGTATCTTTTCTGTGTCTCCTCTATAAATTAGACTTTATCATAAGTATGTGTCCAGAGGAGGAGAGAGCGTAGTACATGTGGGGTTCACTGTTATTCATAGTGCAGGCATCTACTAGAAGTCTTATAACTTACTGTCTTCAGATAAGAGAGGACTCCTGTGTGTTTTAGTTTAGGCAGAGCTGAGTAGTATGTGCTCTTTTGTAAAATTACAATGAATTACACACTCAAAATCTGCCAAATTTTCCCTTTATAAGGGGGGGAGGGTGCTATTTAGATCACGTGAAAATATAAAGCGTTCTGTGACCTAGAACATCCTTAATTTGAGCAATAAGGGAAAAGTAACTTGTATCTGGTGGGGATGTTGAGGGAGCGGCTTCATAATCTCAGAGCTCTCTGCTTCTCCCAGGGGTCATTAGGCTCTGCCTCCAAATAACGTTTTGTTCTCACTGCTGAAAGATGTTCAAACAACTTGGACAGTGCTACTACATTTTCAGTAGAGTGTGCCTTAACCAAAAGAAAGAAAACAGCGGAGAGCGAACAACTCTACCAGTATGAAAGGAAGCAAAGCTATTAAACGTCATGAAAAGCTGAAAGTGAGCAGATCTGTTTCCTGCAAAAAATTAGACCACTACCTGGAACAGGTGTTCTCCTGCTTGGGGATCAGTATGGAGACACTGATTTAGTCTCTAGTCCTATATAGTCATAGGAATTAAAATACAGCAGATCTGATCATTCTAATGACCTTTTCTTTACTCATTCCCCATTTGAAGGAGGTTCTGTAAGTCACAAAATCCTCCAGCATAACCATGTTTCTTCACATCTCGGTTAAGAGTTGTGTTCGATAACCTGTAACTTCTACTGTAGCTGTATGAGCAGGTCCATATGTAGAGAAATGAAGCAGCGTCAACTATGTAGATTCTAGAATCGGAATAGCAACTAGAAGTTTTCTGTCATCTCTACCGTGAAGAGAGTGTAGTCAGTGGCATGGTATAATAAAATGGCAATAGCAGTGATAAATAGCACTGGTTATTGATACAGCGCTGTTGCAAGCATGTTGAATTTTGTTTGAATAATGTTTTAATTACATTATGAATCATTTGGTCCTTCCAGTAACTATATTATTATTCTTGTTATTGAGATGAGGTGAGGCTCAAGGAACTCAGGAGGTTTAGCCGAGGTGGCTCAGCAAATGAGTTATGAGCTGGTGATCAAGTCCAGAAGATTTCTAGGATTTGCCTGCATTCTTTGCCTAGCTGTGGCCACATTCTCCTGCCCAATGAGGAAGCTTCATTTTAAAAAAAAAATGACAGAACATGCTGTTTTTCCACAAAAGGACTGTTTGTTATAAATCAAATGCTCTTAGCGGCTAAGCCATAGCTGTTGATATTCCTGATGAATAAAAGTTGGTCTCATTTTTTTTTCATATTTCCATTTATGGCTGTCCAGACATAGAATTTTAGTTTCCTGTTGTTAAATATGGCCCTGTATTGAGTATTGTTACTCAAGTAAATATTGACTACAAGTAGCTTGAGTTTTTAAGAGGACCACGCCAGTTACATAGGTGATTTTTCTTACATGGAGGGGTATAGCACTGATAATCAGAGCTTTCAAGCAGACACACACACACACACACACACACACACACACACACACGTGCAAGATTTGGACAATTAATGGTATTTATTTTTCCTTTCAAAGAATATTTTGTGTTTCAGATTAATTTTATTATTTTTATAATTATATTTTTGATGATACTCTTTGCTCCTATTCTTACAAGATATTTTTTCAGCATTGAAGACCAGGCATATCTTCTTCAGATCTTTTTGAAACACCCGTGGGAATTAAGCATTGGGATAGAAATAGTTGACTAGAGCATTTACCTCCCCCCAAGTCAGGCCAGAAGAGGGTGGGGCCAGGATTGGTTGTCATGGAGTTCAGATTGTCCTGGAACTGTCCACGTAGCTGAGGATGACCTTGAACTCTTGGTCCTCCTGTCTGCACCAGTACTGGAATTGTAGACCTGCACTTATATAACACCTTTCTTATACCCCTCCCTCCTCTTTTAGTACTGCGATTGATTGAACCTCACATAAGCTACATTTTGGGTTGTATTTAACTGGTCAATTCAGTTTGCTTGAGACCAGCCATGATTAGTTTTATATATTGATTTACCCCTACCACAACACTGAGTAAAGAATGATTTAGAGTGAACTCAAGATGAGTTGGGGGGGGGGACATTTCACAACATTTTGGCTTGACTATAATGTAGGAGGTATATAATGTAATGTAGTTCATTAACAACATGAACTAGACATGAAAGTGCAGAATGTGGTGTGAGTCTGTAAGGGTTAGAAACTTTAGGCCTTGAGAAATGATAATGATACTGTCATTTGGGCAAAAGAAAAGTGAATTCCTATTTTTTTTTTTAAAAATAAAGATACATTTTTAGTATCTCAAGTGATATCTCCGTGTCATTTCCACCTGCCAGTAGGGAAAGACTGGGGACACCCTATATTTTGTGGGACACTCCGGCCAGCCTTTTGAGATTCTAAAACTTGAGTAGAAGCCACGCACTGTACTTCTTGAGAAGTTCACACAGCTGAGGTCAAACTATTGTAGGAGGCAGGACAAAGATGGTTCACTTTTCTGGGTATTTGATGTATCAGGTATGCTGATGTCAGTTCTCATATTTCAGCCTACTAAACTGTTTTTAATGTGTAAAATCACTGTTAAAAATGCAATAATATAAAGACATTCTGCTGTTTTGTTGTTTTTTTGTTTTGTTTTGTTTTTTGTTACCTCTCTGTCTTATCATTTTGTCACAAAAGTATATATACATATTTATTTTGTTTCTTGCCAGGTTACATTTTTTTTATTGGGGTGAAATTAGAGCTTTTTCATTTTGGTGGCTGGAAAGTACACCCAGCTGAAAACCATCAACCATTTAGACTCCATGCTTCATTTGAATTGTGCTTCTGGACACAAGTCAAGGATGACAACTGTGAGTTTCATAACTTTTTCTAACTTGATTCAAAAATGTTTTGGGGCCAAAATACTTCTGAGACCTTTTCTGACTTCTGCTGGCAAGGCACTGTGGAGGTTATCAAGGTCAAGACTGTATTCCTGGGTCTCATAGAAATGAAGGAGCAGTGTGGAAGGGGCTCGTGGTGTCTTGTCCTTACCTGCGTTTATCCGGCAATGGCTTCTGTGTTCTTGCTCGAGATGAATATCTCACTGCATCTGTGCCTCTGGAAGTAAATACTGTTATCTGTCAGACATTTTATCTGCCTTAGAAGTGCCAGTATTCTTTCGTTGGAGTTACAGGTTTGGACAGTGTAAAATAAATTAGGAAGGGGAACCATGTCTTCCAAGAAGGCTGAGTGGACAAGAACGGGCCATAGGAAGTCAGAGTTGGAATAATTCCAATGTGGTGGCCAAGTTTCCACAGTATTTACTACCTCAGGCTCCCAGAGGATACCTAATCGAAGTGGAAGTTTTCATTTGGGAATCTTTGCGTTTGAAGTTGTTATCCTCCAGGATATCCTATCTCCAAATTATTTAGATGTTGTTTGTTTTGTTTTTTAAATACAGTCTTGGTTATTAAGGTTAAACAAGTTAATTTCATAAACATAAATCTGGATAATTAATATAGATCCGTTTGAGCTACTTCAGTGGATCAATACTTAGGAAGCACCTAGCATGTCTAGGTATAATACATATATTGATGCAATTACATTTCTGGCAAAAAGAATAAATACTTTATTATAAAATAGTACAGTGTAAGTACTAAAGAACTGTTTAACAAGCAGATTCCATACAAACAGGATGCTTAAGACACGTGTCAGCATATCTCATGGACAGAAGGAGAGAGACCAGATGAGGATGTTACAAGATTTGTAGTTTTGTGTATTTTTGGTTTGGTTTGCTTGTTTGTGAGACAGGTTCTCATGTAATCCAGACTGACCTGTTAACTACTAGCCCGACAGTCAAAGTGACCTTGAACTTCTGATCCTCCTGCCACTGCCTCTTGAATGCCTCCATGCTCAGGGATTTGTAGTTTTAGATGATAGTTTGGTCAGTGCGGCACTTATTAAAACAGTAAACACAAGAAGAAGCAGCAAGTGTTTGTTGTCCGTGGTAAGATGGGCAGTGACTTTTGGTTTTCGTTAAGAGTGCCTAAAGGGTACGTAGATCTGGATGTATAGTGGGGAGTTTAAATTCCATTTTAATTTGCTCTCTAGAAAGAGATAAACGCTAGACGTGGATTACAGAACTCATCCAAATATTTGAAGCCATGGGAATGGAAGGAATGACCTGGATAAAACTTAAGAGAAAAGAGTGTTAGTGGCACTAAGCACATACCCCATTTCTGTTTCTACCACTGCTTTTTGAGATGATGAGTTGACGTTGCTGGGAAAGGGGCTTGCCCTGCAAAGCCCAATGACCTGGGTTCAATCCTGAGAATGTATGGTGCAAGGAGGGAACAATTCCTGAAAGTTGTCCTGTGACTTCTACGTGTGTGTGGTGGAGAACCTCCTGCCCAGGCATTTTATATGCCCCCAACAAACAAACAAACAAACAAACAAACAAACAAACAAATATAAATGCTGTGAAATGTGCCTGTAAAGATCACTGTCTTCTTTCATTTTCCCAGACAGGGTAACCTCTCTGGTTTCTAATCATTGTCTCTGACTTCCAGACTTCATCTTAGTTGGTGATTTCCTCTCTTCTTTGACTTCAGTGAGGTTGTATTTCTGCTTTTTGTCCTACCACACTGGCTGGTCCCTGCTCTTATGGTTGAAGAACTCTCAGCTCAGCTTACTTGTCTTGCTCTTTGTTATTCGTATAAACTTTAGAGGGGGACAAACTTGGTAGAAGTCTGATCAATGTCTAAGATGTGCCAAGTTTATTGGATGTGATTTGAAAGGATAGAGGTTCATTCATGGAACATATGGCTAGAACATAGAATTCTATCAGCTGCTGTGACTAGAAAGGCTAGATGGGAAGTTAGGATGATGCCTTGAGTTTTTATAACTTGCTTTGGGAAAGGGCTCCAACTTCTAGGATCTGCTTTGCAAAAGAGGGGCCCTGGTGGTTCTCAGAGGTGCGAAAGAAGGATAAGGATAAGAGAGATCAGAGAGACCTTGGTCTTGAGGCTTCTAAGGCCCTCTGGTGTCCTTCAGGTCCAAGTACTCAACATGCCCAAGTGTCATACTTTCGGGGGATGCTTTTTGAGTTCCAGTAAAGTAGTAGGTGAGGAGAGGAAGAAGGCAGAAGACTTTAGAGGGCCTTGTCATCCGTCAGGAGAGCTTTGGTTTTTATCTTGAGTGAGATAGGCATGGGGGACTTGGGGATTTTAAGATGAGAAGTGACCTGACATGTTTTAACAAGATTGCTCTGGCTACCGTGTTGTAAATAGACTATAGGAGGTTAGAGTGGAAACGGAAAGCCAGTTGAAAGCCCTTGCAGTAATCAAGCAACAGATGATAGTGGGTTGGACCAGAGCGGTAAGGGTAGAGGTGGTGAGAAGTAGTTGGAGTCCGGATCTATTTTGAAGCTGTTGTTGACAGAATTTCCTGATGGATTGGACATGTGGTTTGAGGGGAAAAAAAAAAAAAAAAAAAAAAAGAAGTGCCAAGGATTATTCTAGTTACTGGCTTCAGCGAGAGAGAGAGAGAGAGAGAGAGAGAGAGAGAGAGAGAGAGAGAGAGGAGAGAGAGAGACAGAGACAGAGAGACAGAGACAGAGAGACAGAGAAGAAGGAGAAGGAGGAGAAGGAGAAGAGAAGAGAAGAGAACAGAAGAGAAGAAAGCTTGTTGTCAACATTGTTAACATCAAGGAGATGACTTTGAGGAGGAAGGCAATTGGGGTAAACGGCTGGTTTTTTCCCCCATGATTTTTTAAATTGTGGTAAAATACACAGAACATAAAATGTACCGTGTTAGCTGTTTTTAAAGTGTAGTTCAATGGCTTTCAATTTGTTTGTCATGATTTGTAGCCATTGCCATCATCCAGCTCTATGACATCCCATCTTGTAGCAGTGAAATTCTTTATCAGACATATATTCATGTGTTCATTCTTGTCTCCTAGTTCCTGTAACTACCACTTAATGTTGGCATTATGGTTTCTACTGCCCTTAAGTACTCCATAAGCAGAATGGGAGCTTCTGTGTTTTTGAGTTGATTTCTTTCACAGAGCATTAGGATCTCAGGATTGATCCAGATTGTAACATATGTGAGAACTTTTTTTTTAAAGACTAAGTAATATTGCATCATATGCATAGACTACAATTTCCTTACCTTTTCAGCTATCAGCAGCCACAGTTTGCTGTGTCCATGTTTCAGCTCTTGCTAACAAGGCTGCAGTGAACATGGATGAACAACTCTGTCATTGAGATAGACTCAGAGGTTGCATACTAAGTCATATAGCAGTTCTCTCTTCAATGTTTTTTTTTTTAGAAAGTGCTCTGCCGTTTTCCCTGATGGCTTAGTACTGTATGCTCTGCTCCTGCATCTTTGCCAACGCTTGTTATTTTTGTATGTATGTATATCCACATAACTCATTAGTTGGAGCCCAATTCAGAAGGGTGGCCTTTATGGGGGGACTGTGATAAACATCTTTTCATGAACTTATAAACCTTTTATGTATCTTCTTTGGAGAAATGTCTGCTCAATGTTTGAATGTCTTTTAGGGCGTGAGTTTAGTCAAATCCTGTGAGTTTTATCCTTTCTGTGTTACCATAATTAGAATTATTATTTTTTTTTTTAAAGCAGCATTGTTGAGACTGGGGATATGGCTCCACAGGTGAAGCGCTTGTGCAAACATAAGGAGCTTAGTTCTAATCAACAGCACCTGCTTAAAAGCTAGGTGTTGTAATGCATGTCTGTAACGCTAGCACAGGACAGGGGTGGGCAGAGATAGGTGGTGCCTAGGCCCCTGTGACCCACCAGTATTGCCAAAATAGAGAACTCAAGTTAAATGAGGTACTGTCACAAAAAAATAAGGTGAAGAAGCAGTTGGTGAAAACAGACTGATGTTAGTTAGTGTCTAGCTTCCACATTGCTTACATAGGCATACATGGATATCACACACACACACACACACACACACACACACACACACACACACGCACGCACCATTGTGTGGATTTTGTTGTGGGAGGTTAGGAATTCTTTACATGTCATGGGTTTTTGTCTCTTACCAGAGGAGGCTTTGAAATGTTTTTTTTTTTCCCATTCCATGATGTATTTGTTATTGCCACATTGCTGCAACAGACTCACTTTAAGAAAGAAAAGGTCCTCAGGGTTACAGGCCTGTGCAGTCCATCCCTGCACAGGGATGTGAAACAGCTGGTCACCTCCATGGATAGTCAGGAGGCCGAAAGCTGAATGCTGGTACTCAGCTCACTTTCTCCCTTTTACTCATTTTGCTCCTCCAGCCCATGGAATAGCACCACCCACATTCAGGGCAGTCTTTCCATCTCAGTTAACCTAATCTAGAAGATGTCTCACAGATGCCCAGTGCTTTGCCTCCATGGCGATTCTAAGTCTGTCCCATTGACAATCAAGATACACACACACACACACACACACACACACACACACACACACACGCACACACGCACACACGTCACCTTTTCGTACTGTTAAGTTAAGAATGTCCACATTTTTGTTTGCCCCCGACTTTGATGTCAGGTTTTAGAAATAATTGCCTAATGCAATATCATGAACTTTAGTGTATATTTTCTTCTTAATCGTATAGTTTTAGGACTCTGACCCAGTTTACAAAGTTAACTTTTTCATGTGGTGTGAAATGGGGGGAGGCAGTCTTTTGCAGGGGGATATGCAGTTTTGTTGAAAGCACTTTCTTATGTCTATTGAATAGTCTTGATGTCCTTGTCCAAAATTACTTGGCCTTTTGGTGTCAAGGTCTAATTCTATTCCATTAGTTTGTATCTGTCTCTGTGCCAGTACTACACTATTTTGATTACTGTAGCTTCGTTAAAGTCCAGAGGTAGAAATCCTTTCCCTTTGGTTTTTATTTTATCTGTGTGATCCCTTGAGATTCCATGTGAATTGATGTTGCAAAAGCATCATGAGACGTTGTCTATGAGTTGCGTTGCTCCTGTAGGATGCTTTGTGAGGACTGGCTGGTTACCAGTGCACATGAAGTGTCTTCATTGATTTTCTTCTTTAATTTCCTTCATTGATGTTCTGTAGTTTTCATTGTATAAGTCTTTCAATTCTTTTTTTTAACCAGTTATCCATTTTATCCTTTCTGTGCTACTAAATTAGAGTTGTTTTTGTAATATCTTTTTAAGACTGTCTTTGTAGAGCAAGTGGCTTTTGTTGTTGGCTTAATTTCATTTTAATCTGAAGGGTTTCCCATGTTTAAGATGTCATCTACAGGACTGGAGAGATGGCTCAGTTGTTAAGAGCACTGGCTGCTCTTCCAGAGGTCTTGAGTTCAATTCCCAGCACCCACATGGTGGCTCACAACCATCTATAATGAGATCTGGTGCCCCCTTCTGGCAAGTGTATACAAAATAAATAAATTAATTAAAGAAAAAGATATCATCCACAAACAGGTCATTTTCCTTTTCCTTTTTAATCTGGATTCCTTTGGAGCTTTTGTGTTGTTTGGTCTTTGTTGGTGGTGTTTGTTTGTTTTGTTTTGTTTTTTAATCTAATTGCTCTGGTATAAATTTCTATTTATGTGTTGAATTGAAGTGAAAACATGTACTCTTTCTCTGCTCATCTGCTTAAAACTTTTCAGTCTTTCACCCTTGGAGCATGATGTGTATGATTTCACATAGCTTTTATGGTGATGTAGATTCCTTCCATGTGTGTTGAGTATTTTTTAAATTATTAAATGTTACTGAATTTTGTAGTATTGTGGGTGTAGTAGTGATGATGTGGGTTTTGTCATTCATTCTGTTAGTGTACAGTTTATCAATACATTTTTATAAGATGAAAAAGAACTATCCTGGCATTTCAGATATAAATCTCACCATATATATTCAATAACATTTATATATATGTGTGTGTGTGTGTGTGTGTGTGTGTGTAATATGTTATTGAATTTGACTTGCTAGCATATTTGAGGTAGTTGTATTAGTGTTCATAATAGATATATGGCTTTTCTTTTTTCCTTATGTCTTTGCCTGGTTTGTGTATCAAGGTAACACTGATTATATAAAAAAGCTTGCATTGTTCTGTCCTCTTGGATTACTTGAGAAAGTCTCAGGAGAATTAATATTAGTTCCTTGAGTGTTTTGATAGAATTTCCTAGTGGAGCTGGGTTTTATTAGGAGATTTTGACTCCTGTTGCAATCTTTTTACCAACAGTTCTCTGATTCAGAGTCTTGTCTCTTCATGACTTAGACTTGGCTGTTGTGTATTTCTGGAAACTTGTTCATTTCTGTCTGAGTTATACTGTTTCTTGGAATATAGTTTTATAGTGCTCTAATCCTTCTCACCTCTGTAGAATAAGTGATGGTGTATCACTTTCATTTCTGATTAGTAATTGGAACCCGCACCCTCTCCTTGGTCCATCTAGGTGTGAATCTCTCAGTTGTGTTAATATCCTTGAAGACCCTTTGGTTTCATTGATTCTGCTGCTCTTTTCTGTCCTGGACGATTTCCTTCTCCTCCTGCTCCATTCCCTCCTTTTCTTCCTTCCCCTTGTCTTCCCTCTTTCCCTCTGCTGGGAAGAATCATGAGCAACAAGATCTATGCCTTTGTGTGATTATATCACAGCCAGGAGAAAGTTGGTGCAGAGGCCTAAGAGGACTGCTCATGCAATGTTTTTGGGTAAACTTACGGGAAGGCAGTTTAGTGGAGGGATGGATTTTGATCAGCATAGGAAATTTGTCCATAAATTTGGCCTTAATGTGTCCTTGGGTCTAGACTAGAAGGCAGTAGAATGGCAAAAGCCAATGAGCTGTTGAAATAATTTAGGGGAGATATCAGTGAGTCCCCTTTAAGGGACATATTAGGTAATGTAGTACTGCAGTCCAGAGTGCCATGTTTAAGGTGTGGTATTTCTGTTGCAACGAGTTGGGAAGTGTTCTCCACAGACTGGTGAATGTGGCAGGGAGGGACACAGACCGTGACTTACTGCTAGAGGCTTTCGTGGAGCTGCAGCCTAGTGGGAGAGCCCTGGGCAAGATGTGTGAGTCCTTGGGTTCAATCCCCAGCATTGCAAAAGAGAAGTCTGTTTGAAATTTAGAACTATGCACAGACACAATGAAGTAAATGAACTCACATTATTGATACTTTGATAATGAGTTAAAGAAAATATTGAGCCGGGCAGTGGTGGTACACGCCTTTAGTCCCAGCACTCAGGAGGCAGAGGCAGGTGGATATCTATGTGTTTGAGGCCAGCCTGGG
>CABHPP010148078.1:2526-59227 GCA_902168425.1 Peromyscus attwateri | reverse complement strand
ATATATATATATATATATATATATATATATATATATATATATATAAACTAGGAGAATGTTTGAAAACTTAAGAGTTACTAACTTGAGTATTAGTTTACTGGAGTTATAAGAATTTAGTACTTGGAAACATTTTCTGTGTGAAGTGTTTTTGAAGTGCTTTAAAAATAAAATCGAATGTACTATGTTTAGAAATGTTAGTTGAAATTGTAGAGGGAGTATAACAAAGTTTGTTAATGAGGTTAAATGCTAACCAAAGTCCTTGAAAGTGATTGCTATAATTTACTGGATTTATGAGTAATAAGATTCATAAGATAAAGGCTAAGGAACAGTTTTTAAACTTCCAGCTTTAACAATTTAAACATTAATTTGCCAAAACAAAGAGTCCTTTCTGAACAAGAATACCAGAAGCCTTGCACTCTATGTGTGCAGCTCCTCACTTGTGGATTTAGGTCACCTGGTGATTGTCCTGTAAACTCTGACTCCTTAGAGTGATGCAGTTATTACTCAGTTTCATGTGGATGTCGAATAATGTGTACCCCAAATTTATAACCACAGTTTTAATTTCTTTCCCATCCTTCTTCCTAGCTTCTTCCAAAACCTGCCTTCCTTTTTGGCCAAAGCTCAGTATCACCTTGGTTTCATTTTCGCTATGGCAAAGGCTGCTAGTTAGGGTCTGTCAGGAAACAGCATTTTCAAATTAGCAGTATGCAAAGTATTCAAACTGATGACAATACTATTTTCAAGGTGTGGACAGGGTATCAAGAAGATCCCTTGCCCTAAAGTTGCAAGCTTTCTTGTCATACTATCTTTGGACTGCCAGCCTGCAAATAGTGGCCCGGAGACTTATTAATTATGAAAGCTTGGCCTTAGCTTAGGCTTTTTCCCAACTAGCTCTTATAACTTGATTAACCCATATTTTTTAATCTATGTTCTGCCACGTGGCTCGGTTACCACTTCTTAGTAGGGCACATCCAACTTGCTCTTAGTCAACTGGTGAAATCACATGCCTAGATTCCTCCTCCTCCTCCCCGCTCTCCCTGGAAATCCCGCCTATCTCTCCTGCCTTGCTGTTGGCCATTCAGTTCTTTACTAAACCAATCACAGTGACACATCTTCACACAGTGCAAACAAATACTCCGTAACCCCCCAAGGAGCAAATTTTGGACCTCATTGGTACTGTGGGCCGCATGGAGGGTCCGACAGGATAAGCAGTGTGAGATCATGCTGGTTCTGTGATGCAACCTCCTCTCTTATTGGCCTTGTAAGAAGAAGGTTGGGGAAGCAGCTCAATTTCCTTCTTCTCTCCTGTATTATATTGAATGTAATTAGAAGCCACAGGCCACTGATGCATCTGTGGTCAGCTTCCCAGCACTAAAGGGTAGAGACTGGTTGGGGGCCTAAAGTAGCCCACAGTAGGCTGGTCTCCTGGGACATGCTCTAACTAGGGGTCTCCAACCATGTGCTTATTCATTTGTTTGTTACTGTGTTCTTCTGCCCCTTTACTATGAAAGAGTCTTGCTGAATCCCTTTTCTTCCCCACTGCTTGTGGAGTTCTCTTTCTTTCTGTGTTTATTTAGTAGTGGCGCCCCCGACACACATTGGGACACCATGGATTTGTGTTATGGAGACAAACATTTGGATAGTGTCCAATCTTTAGGAACTGTGTTAAAACCGAAAGGCGGGAATATTTAAAATACAATTAATGAATAGCAGGTGACCTTTGAATATGGTGTACTTGGTTTTCTTTAATCTTTTGAATTCCTATCTACTTAAGGAAAATAAATAGTGGGTTCCTTTTTGGAGGTCTTTGAAAGTCATCATGGTATGGTTCAGTAGAACATCTGGCTGTAGTTTACTTTGCCACTGAGACCACATGTGTCAGGGTTAGAGATTATCACAGTATTCAGGACTCATTGTGATCTCCCTCCTCATTTTTATTGTTGTTGGAGGGTATATATATATATATATATATGCACATATATATGCACGCACATGGGTGTACCCATGCACTCTCCCTTGTATTTGGATGTGGAGGCCAGAGGTAAACTTGTACTGTCTTCTTCTGTTGCTCTCCTCATTTAAATTTTTTAATAGGGGTGTGTGTGTGTGTATGTGTGTGTGTGTGTGTGTGTGTGTGTGTGTGTTTTACCTACATGTGTATCTGTGTTCCATGTGCATACTTGGTACCTGGAGAGGTTAGTAGGTGGCATCAGATCCTTTGGAACAGAATTAGGGATGGTTGTGAGCCACCATGTGGGTGCTGGGAACTGAGCCTGGGTCCTCTGCAAGAGCAGCAAGTTCTTTTAACTACCAAGCATCTCTTTAGTGTCCGTACATTATTTTTTGAGACAAGGTCTCTCACTGAACCTGGACATCAGTGATTGGCTAGCTTGAGTGGCCTGCGAGCCCCTAGATTCTCCTATCAGAGAGATTTGCCTTTCAGACATGGCCAGCTTTTTACGTGTGTTTAGGAGATCCAGACTCAGGTTCTCCTGCTTACTCTGTAAGCATTTTACTTGTCTCCTAACCTGATGATCTCCATTTGAACACTTCTGTCTTGCCTATCCTCAGGCGTTGCAAGTTTGAATAGCTGCTTTACTTGGGATGAAGGAGATTCCTGTTTTTCATTCTCATTCGGTCAAATTATATTCATCGTGTCTCCTCTTATTGACTTGTTAATTCAGATCTTTCTGTGATTGTTTGTGGCTTACAGGGACATAACTAGTATATGATTTAACACTTTAAAAGACATCATTTCAAACCACATGCTTTAGGATACTTGGTCCCTTGTATTTCTTTGGCCAAGAAGATACTAAGAAATTGTGAGAAATTTGAAATTCATAAGGTTGAAAAGAGAGCTATGGTTTTTAGAAGTCCTATTGGTTAAGATAATCCGGGGGAAATTTTAAATTTCTCACCTGGTATCTGTGCCTTCAGATAGTGTGACAGTGAGGTATTATTTTAATATATGCAGAATTTGTTCAGGCTAAAATTCTGTCGCAGATTTTCCATAGCAAAGGAGTCCTGCATTTTTTTCTGGTGATGTCTTTCTTCAGTTTTGTGGTTTGATGAGTGCTCAGATCCTCTCTCTACATTTTTATGTGCTTTCAGTGATGAATATTTTGCCTTTGGTAAACCTTGTCTCTAATTGCCCATGAGTAATTTTCTTAAGGATCTTTTTTCCAAACTTACTTAAACTATGCAGTTGATACTAACACTAAGGTCAAAGAATTATAACATTCTTTCTTGTGTATGAAATGCTATGGAAGCTTTAGGATCAGTTCAGGATGGGAACATAATTATTTATATAGAATATTATAAATTATTTCCACACAGTCATTAAATGAGGCATAATATCTTTTTTAAAAGATTTTTAAAAATTTATTTATGATGTATACAGTGTTATGCCTGCAAGCCAGAAAAGGGCACCAGATCTCTTTATAGATGTGAGCCACCATGTGGGTGCTAGGAATTGAACTCAGGATCTCTGGAAGAGCTGCCAGTGCTCTTAACCTCTGAGCCATCTCTCCAGCCCATCTTTTTTTCTTTTTCTTTTTCTTTCTTTCTTTTTTAACATGCCTTATCTAATCCAGTGGTTTTTCAACGTCCTAATGCTGAGACCCTTTAATACAGTTCCTCATGTTGTGGTGACCCTTAACCATAAAATTACTTCTTTGCTACTTTGTGACTGTAGTTTTGCTACTGTTATGAATCGTAATGTAAATATTTGATATGTGAACCCCAAGGGGGTCTTGTCTTGACCCACAAATTGAGAACCATTGATCTAAGCATTTTTCAACTCCTGTTGCCCCACTATTTTTTTTCTTTAATATGACAGTTCACTGCAAATCTTCAATTTTATTCTTTTGGGAAAACGAAGCTTGTTAGCCAAAGACAGTATTTTATTTCTACTGTTTTTGTGTTCACCGTAAATATGATTGCTTTGTTTTCCCCCATGTTCCAGATGAGTAGTTTTCTTTTAACAGTTGCTTCATGATTATGGTATGCTCTGCAAATTGGAAAAAGGGAAATTTGAAGAACTCAGTATTTGATACTAGCTAGACAGACATGTGGAAACCCAGAATGGTTTTATTTAAAGCAAGTAAATAAATAAGTGCATAAAAGCGCACTCACGTGTCCTTACGGAGTTTAGGAGATTTCAATGTCTCTAGTGACAGAAGTAGCCCAGACTACCCTGCTCTGCCTTGGTTTTTCAATGGAGAAAAGCTAGGTGGTAGCCAGGGCTCTGTGGATTTCCAGTCCCATTTTCCCTCCTACAAGATGCAGAAGTCAAGGGAGAGCAACACAATGCAAGTATCCAGTGTCATAACGGATCAAGAGGAGTTGGGAAAGGGAGAGAGGGAACAGAGCAGGAAAGCTGAGTTAGAAGGCGAAACCTGTTTGCCCAGCAAATCAAGGCTGTCTCCTAGCTCACCTAGTTTGCTCTCTTGCCTGGATCTCAGCTGGTTGGCCTTCCACTCTCAAAGCTGTCAGAATTTTTATGGAAGTGGAACTTAAACAAATCTTATTCCATTTTATGCCTATGAAATTGGCTCTCTGTTGTACCAAGGAATATAATGTAGACTTGAGAGTGTTTGGGGCTTCCCTGCAAATGAATACTGGATATTCTGTAGTAGACTTTAGCAACTTAAAAGTCGGAGTTTCTTGTTTTCATTGCTGTGGGATGGGATGACATTTTTTTCTCAACTCCATGGCAGCCAGGACTCCAGCTTGGCCAGTTGGATGGTCTCTGGCACCTGGCTGGAGCACTGAGTTAGTTACCCCTGTGGCTGTGGTATTTTGGGGCTCAGGCCAGCAGGCAGTCAGTTAGTTAGTCTTAGGGTTTTATTGCTGTGAAGAGACACCGTGACCACCACAACTCTTATAAAGGAAAATGTTTTATTGGGGTGGCGTACGGTTCAAAGGTTTAGTTCATTATCATCATGGCGGGAAGCGTGGTGACGTCAAGGTAGACATGATGCTGGAGAAGGAGCTGAAGTTCTACATCTTGCACCACAGGCAGCAGGAAGAGACCGTCACACTGGGTGTGACTTGAGCACCTGAGACCTCAAAGCCTGCCCCGCAGTGACCACTTTCTATAACAAGGCCACACCTCCCAATATTGCCACTCCCTATGGGTTTATGGGGGCCATTTTTTTTCAAAACACCACATTTGATTCCCTGACCCCCATAGGCTTGTAGTCCATGCATTAAGTCCAACTTCCAAAATCCTATAGTCTGTAATAGTCTCAACACTGTTTAAAAGTCCAAAGTTCAAAGTCTCTTCTGAGATTCATGCTATCTCAACTGTAATCTCCCGTGAAGTAAGTCAAAATGAAAAGCAGATCACATACTTCCAACATATAATGACACAGGACATACATTACCATTCCAAAAGGGAGCATCGTGTGGAAATACTGGACCAAAGCAAGACCGAAAACCAGCTGGGCAAACTCCAAACTGCATCCCCGTGCCTGATGTCAGAATGCTCTTCAGATCTCCAGTTCTTTTCATCTTTACCCTCAGCACCACTGGCTCCCATGTTTGTACTAATATGGCCCATTAAACCTCACTTAAAGCGTTCAACTGCTTTTCTAATATAAATCCCAAAGTCCGCATTCCTCCAAACAAAAGCATGGGCAGGCTTATCACAACAACACCCCACTCCTGGTTACAACTTCTGTCTTCGTTAGGGTTTTAGTGCCAGCGCAGCAGTGACCACTGTGGTGACCCTTGGGGTTTTTGGGTTCATGGGGATCCTATAGTCTTCTCACCCATTCTGTGAATTACCAGAATCCTTCTAATATATCACTCATAAGTCCTTTGCAGTCAGAGAAAAAAAAATACTTGTGATACTCATATCTCATATATTCCTGTTTAGTTTTAGAACTCCTTTGATAGAGTGTATGCTTAGACAGCCCCTGGACATCTGGAGAGTGAGTTGATAGTATTTAGCCTTTATTTTACCTGAATATCCTAATACAATCATCAGTCCACTATAAGATTCTCTTACCGCCTATAAGGTGCTTGTGCTTGTATGACTTTTAAGGGAATAAAGAACTAAAAACAATTATGACATAAATGTAAGTCCACATGCTACTTTTCGCTTTTTTGAGGCACGAACAGATTATTTTTTATTGGTATCTGGTTTTTGTAAGTGATTTGTGGGTGCTGAAGAAAATCTGTTGATAGTTCGTAGGTGATCTCAATTGTCTGCCTGAATCTGTGTTCAGCTTTTGTGCGTGATGTTTGATCATAGTTGAAAGCGCCTCTTTAATAAAACACACCTTTAAATAACTCAGATTAATTCCAGCTTTTAAAGTGAGAAGATGTCTCGAACTAGCCCTGCTGCCAGCTCAGCTGTGGATCTGAGATCTCCAGCTGTGCCCTCTCTGCCTTTTTCATCACCAATAACAGACTTTGCAATCAGAATCTGTCTGGCGCGTGTGTTGATGTGTGAGGCGAGATCACATCTACCTCACTGTATTGGCTCTTCCGCACCAGACCAAAGTAAACATTTGTCTTTGTCAGCAGTACAGCAGCGTGCTCCGAGGATGCAGGGACTGCATATGTCTCTGCCCTTAGCCTTTGGTCTATGTCTTCCTAGTAACCGGCCTGTCGTCCAAGAATCAATTTAATAGTCAGGATAGACTAGTACGTTTAGAAATTGCTTTTTAGTTTCCCTTCCTAGGGCAAGAAAAAAATTTCTGTGATCTCATATTATATTATATAATGAGCAATTTTAATTGTTCTTTCTTCAGCAAACCAAAAGAACTGCCTTTGTTATTAGTGAGCATTGGTATTTGGTATTATATCAGCTCTTTGATCAAATGGATGAATAAATAAACCCTAACCATGAATTATATCTAATTATATGTTATAAAAAGAATCCTGATTGGTAATCACAGAAATCAATGTTCTTTAGGAAAACCCTGTTCTAAGTAAAAAAAAGAACCCTCATTTTAATAATGATGATACCTATTAATTATTGTACATTATGCTTTCATTTGGTAATAACGCCTTGTATGTTACCCCAGTGATCCCGAGAGGTCGTCTTATTTCCTAGATGAGGTGATGGCCGTCAGTGAAATAACTTCTCCTGCCGGCTCTGGGGCCCTCCACTTTAGGTTTATCTGACATGTACTTAATCAAAGTGCTACACTGATTGGGGAATACCTGCCACATGGTGAATTGGATGCTGGGTCAGATATCCAGTTCCAGAATAGAATTAGTGCCTTCATTCAAGAGCTCAAACTCCAGTAGGGGGAGATGGACAGCTGACGGACCTGACAGATTGGTGGGTGTTATGATACTGGAAGAGAAAAGATGCCAACAGAATATCAAGGATGTCATTTCCATTAGACTGAGGGTCACAGGAGTTTTAAGAGGTAGCAGTGTTGAGCTGGACTTTGAAAAATGCCAGAGAAAGATGGTGGGGATTGACCGGTACACTCTCTTTAGATGACCCGGAGCCGGTAACAGAGGGTGTGGTTTCCATGGGGTCCAAGTCTACAGTGGGAAAATACCAGTATGAAGAATTATTCTTGTCAGTTCTCTTTTATGTGTCAAATCCTGTTTTAGATGATTTATGAGCATTTCATGGAACCAGAGATGACAGACAGCCAAGGCCAAATCAAAAAGATCTTTGTCTGGATATTACCCTGACCAATACAGATGGTCCCAAGAATATTTTAAGTCATGGAAAGGGTTTTATGTGTTCTAGAGAGATCATAGCCTTTTGGAGATGGAAGTGGGTAATGCTTGAGGTGATGACGACAGCAGACCCCATAATCGTCCTGAGGACAGTGGGAATGCTCTGACCCAGGGCCTTAGGAATTGAGTGGCAGCGGTGGGTGGTAGAGGTGGACAGATCTATAGGAATTGATGACCCCTGGAGTATGTGGAAATGAGCTTTATTTTTTATGGAGTCCAAAGATGTAAGAAAAAAAAAAAAAGATGTCGCCTGTTAAGAACTACATGATTTTTAAAAAAAAATTAGTTGAATTTATTTTCTTCTTAGGCATCGTAAGCCTCTTGGTCTGAAGTTCTGTAGCACCAAGAGGGCAAAGAACATACTTTGTTGAGTTCCTTCCTAGGGAGCTTTTGGTGACACTTCAGTCCATCTGAAGGACGAAAATCCAGGGAGCCCATTCTCTTTCAGTGTTTTCATGACTCATTCCAAATGCATAAAATAGAAAAAAATGCCCTTGGTAAGAAATATTTAAAGTGTTTAATTAAGAGAGATTAAAGGTTTTCAAGACCTACTTTCTGTTGAGAAACATTTGTTCACATAATGGGGGGGGGGAAAGGTTTTATATAAAATGTATTAGTGTTTCACTTTTAACTAAATTTGTATTTCCTTACTCTTTAGGGAAAAAATAGTGTATGTTCTAAAACTGATATAGGTGAAGCCCTGATTGGGAGATGTTTGTGAATGAATATAAAGCTTGAGTTCTGTTACAGACAACAGTGCCTAGGGATTTCATTGCTGTTTTTACTAGATAATTCTGTCATTATAAAAGTTTATACTTAAAAAAAATTAGATTTCCTGTCAGACTATTACAAGATAAAAATCCTATATTAAAAATAAGAAACACATGTATTTCCAGCTCAGCCTCCTTTTTGAATTTCTTAGTGTCTTTCTTTTTGACTCTAATTCCCCTGATCTGTAAAGAGTGCGACAGACCTACACTTCTGGATAAGCCAGGAATACAAGGAGAATCTCGAGTTGGTCTCTTTAAATCTAGCTGTCCCATGCGTTCCCTAACTTTTAAGACTCACTTTTGGTTAATCTTGAAACACCCGTATCAGGCTGGTGAATACTCCTGATCAAGGATGACGGATGTGCAGACTGGGAGCCACGTGGGCCCCCGGTCTGCCTCAGCGCGGCGGCACTCTCTTCCATTCAGAGTCTCAGATGTCTGGCCCTCTGCAAAGCCGTGAGGCCAGTGTCTATAGCTACTAAGCATGAAATCCCCTGCTTCTGTTTGTTTCTTTTGTTGCCACGAGTTAATAGGGACAGAGACAGGAGACAGCCCAGAACAAAGCAGAAATAATGGAGTATTTCACCCCAAAAAAAAGGAATGTGGATTGAGAAATACAAAGGGTACTGCAAAGACAGACTTAGTGTCCCGAGGCAGTGTGATGTATTGGCCAGAAGCCCCAGCCCTGGGACAATTCCGGACCAGGGCCTTCAATCTGTGAGCTCCCAGCCTACATGGCCTTAAGGTTTGACCCATCTTCTATGAAAACAGTTGATTGTTTTTCTCACTAGGCTTTTAAAGGGCAGCAGGATTTTTCACCTCAAAAGGTGGATTGCTCTTGCAATTCAGGGACGTCTTCTGAGCTGTCTGGTGGTCAAGGGCAACAGTATTCTGTCTGCCTGCTTAGTATTTTTGCTGCATTTGGTGCCGTTTTGAGCTTGCACTCTTCTCACATGTTTACAAGAACTCAGAGGCTTCCAAGGTTGGGGGACGTGTTCGACATTCATTTCTCTTCTCACAAATAGGGATTGGCTTATGAATGCATGTTTCCTCATCGGTCCTTGTCTTTGCATGCATTTCTATGAGACATGCATTTCTCCCCATAGCTCCCTCAATCAACTTTATTTGTTTTTTTCTTATTAGCTTACTTTATTGAAGCAAAATTTATACGCACGTATATTTTAAGGGAAATAACGGGAAGACTGTTCCATTGTTGTCTGTTCCACAACAGATGTGTTTCTGTTTATAGAATCAGAAATCTGTGTCCAGCATGGGCTTCTCTTCAGATAAGTGGTTTCCTTTCCAAGGACAAAAAGGGGTGAAATGAAAGAAACAAATTGGCCAAGCCTCTCTTCCCCTTCCTTGTCCCCTAATTTAGAGGGTTAGTAGGGCAGGCACAGAAAGTGATTGGTGGAGACAGGGAGCATCACATAGCATCACTACATCCTTGCCCGGGATGAGGGGTGCATCAGTTGTAAAGGGGATGGTGCAGGGGAGGAAGGAATATACACGATGGCTCTGACATCCTTCTCTTCAGCCAAGAAATCAGCCTTGTCTCCAGAGCTCTCCGACTTCTTCAGAACAATCGGAACTTCCCATTTATGATGTTCTGGTCCCTGGCTCTGGATGTAGCAGTTCCTGAGGCACAAGGACATGAGCCAGAACTCTAGAGGAGCTAAACAGTCCTGATTCAGGCCCCAGCCCTACCACTTAGTAGTACCCTGGTTCTTCATCTTACCTGGGTCGCCCGTGAGAGAGTGACTCTGAAGTTGCTTCTTCATGATGCACTCTCAGATGTGAGAGACCTAGATTTCCAGAGGCTCTGGTTCCTAGTAGACAAACTACTTTACTTCTTTGAGCCCCAGTTTTCTTAAAATCAGAATCATTGAATTAATACACACAAATCTCTTATACTTTGTGCTCAATAGTACTAGCTGCCTCTTCTTTTTTCTTTCTTTCTTTTGACTTATGTGGGCATCCAGTCCTCCTGATCCTGATGTCTCGCTCCTGCAGAACTTAAGCGGTGCAGACACATTCTGCCACACATTTGGCATTGATTTGTGTTTTCTTTTGGGTTACATTTTCAAAAGACAGACTTGTGTTTGATTATTGCAAGCACTTGTGAAGCCCCGAGTTCAATCTCCAGCACTGCAAATAAAATGAAAAAATAAAAAATAAAAAATAAAAAAAACAAAGACAACAGTTTTAGAAATTAATGTCCTTCCACAGACAGCAGGCAGGCATGTGGTGCACAGGCATGTGTGTAAAGTAAATAATTTTTAAAAAGAAAACACCCTTTAGAACTAACATCTACCTGCTTCTTTCTGAGTTTGAAGCCACACTGCATGAGACATAGATCTAAAGTAAGAAGTGAGTTTTCTCTTGTTTTTAAGATATGGCCTTGACTCAAAGATGTGTCATGAATCAATCAAGCATTTCTTGAGTGCTGTGCTCATCTCCACCCTTTGTGTGTGTGTGTGCGTGTGTGTGTGTGTGTGTGTGTGTGTGTGTGTGTGTGTGTCTATCTGTTATAGAAGTTATTAGGTTTTTTTTGTCTGCTAAGGCCCGTATTTCAGTAAGGAAGAAACTGTGGCTTGGGTAGTGTCTGTGTGGCTGGGGAAGATCTAGATTTAAATAAGAAAGAAACTGTGGCTTGGGCAGTGTCTGTGTGGCTGGGGAAGACCTGTATTTCAATAAAGAAGAAACCGTGGCTTGGGCAGTGTCAGTGTGGGTGGGGAAGACCTGGAGCGACTGGAGAAAAAATTTCCAGCAGCTCTAGAGCTTCAATCAAATTGGAATCGTGCTCAGAATAAAATCTTGTATTCATGGCGCAAAAACAGAGCATTGATTGAAACAAATGCTATGTCCCACAAGGCTGGGAATTTCATGCCATGGGATGGTAGGAAATCCTGGCAGTGCATGGGCTAATGCCAGAGCAGGAGGCTTTGCAGCAAGCCTCTCTCCCAGAAATATGTGGTGGCAGGACAATTCTCTTGCTGTTTTGATGCCTGGCCACCCTCAGAATCAGTAACACCAGAGTCTTTTAGAACCAGTAGTGAGACCAAAAATGGATATGTCCTTGGGTCTGAGTGAGCCTTTTTAATCAGCTGGTAGATATGATAGGAAAAACTGCATGCGGCAGTCTTTACCTACAGTAAAGAATCGGGGAGAGGGTTGAAGAAGTCCCTCTGAGCAGTACTTTGAGCAGGGGCTCAACAAGTAGGCAGAGAAGGGCAGGCCTTTTTCCTTCTGGTGGACAAGATCCTAGAGTAAGAAGGCTGAGTGTTCACACCGTTTGAGGGCCTAGTGTGTGATTTGGAGGATAGCCAGAGTCTTCAAGTGCCAATGAAATACATAGCTAAGTGCTGAAGTAGTACTTTGCAGTGCTGGTTTCTTATGCAGCTATTCAACAAGTGCCTACGGTCTTCAGTGCACTGCCACATCTGCCGGATGTCTAAAGCTGTCCCCAACAGACACGTATAAAACTCAAGACCTTAGTGTCTTGCTGTAGGGCTGGCTACCAGGCTATAATCTAAGCCCAGTTTTCTGTTACAGTTGGACTTGTTCTTGATTAATTTATTCTTGATACACATGGTCCCCTTCCTCCTTTCAAAAAGGAGCAAGTAATAACTGACCCCATGGAAAAAGGCTGAAATAGTCTAGGCACGGGAGACAGTGATGATGGTAGCTCCCTGAGAGTGCGTTTCCGATTCAGATTGTTCTTTGTTTCCTGCTTCCTAGGGCCTTGGATTTTGTGTGCAGAACTTGGGTTGAGCTAGGGTGGGGTTGAGAATATGAAGTGGCTGCTCCGAGCCTATAGAAGGGGCTCCAGGCTGGGCTGTGTGCCGGGCTGTCAGACCCTTGCCCAAGGAAGCTAACTGGCCGCCAATATACCTTAGGAAAATGAGCATCAGGATGAACAGTGATGTGTCCGTCTGGCGCCTTTCTTAGGAGCTTAAAGCATTGAACTCATGCCTGCTAACATCCTCCTCCAGAAAGGAAGTGGCAGATAGTGTTCAATGTTACTGGTTAATCATGGGGAAGCTGAAGCGTGGATAGGTTTATGGGGCTTGAGCAGAGTCGCACAATGCCTCAGTGTCTGGCCTGGGAATGAAGCCCGAGTTTGCCGCTCGCTGTCAGGACCGCCGACAGCATTGTTGTCTCGCATTGTACAGAAGTGAAAGGGGCTTACCCTTAACAATGCGGGAGCTGCTGTAGGAGACAAACACAATGAACTTGGGTACAGTATAGTCTAGAGGCCAAAGGGAGTAATTTTAAGTAAATTGACTATAAGATCCAAAGCTTCATTAGGTTTTAAAACAAGAAACAAGTGAAAACCCTGTACAGTTTGGGAGGCTGACTTAAAAAAGCATGACCATTCCTCCCAGATTTGCAGTGGCACGTACTGAAAAGTTCTATTTTGTTGACTCAAAATATAACACTTTCTCGGTTAACCATGGCATTTATTTTCAATACACATGTATTCCTAGGATTCTGAGATTTGTTTTTAATATTTCTTGTAAGAACTTCCAGTCCAGCATTTTCTTACTAAAATGCTGTATTTCCCCCTAGGCTGAGTTTGGGGAGGGATGGAGCTTTTCTTTCATTCCCGTTTAGTTTGGGTTCCATCAGAATGCTTGGGACTACAGAGCTGGGGATTTGGGACAGGGGTGAGGGTGCACAGGGCATTGTCATGTTGGGTGCCATTGCAGGCTCTGTGAGTAGAGCCATGGGTGAGGAGCTGACATGACTTGGAAGAAGACAGGAGAAAAGAGAGGTAGAATAGCATTGTCTTTTATGTCAGAGTGTGCGAAGTTTCCTGACATGAATTAAAAGGTGATGTCGATATTGGTGGGCTTGGGGTATAAAAGCTGTAGTCTGGATTTTGAAGAGAGCATGAAGGTGAAATTGCATAACTTTGGGACAAAGTATGTAGCGCAATACTGATGATTGAATAATTTTAAAAAGGTCATATATAACGGTTGCTCATATTTAGCTTTTTAAATTACATTTATTTCTTTGTGAGGGTATGGATGCATGCCACCACATGTACATACAGGTCAGAAGATAACTTGTGGAAGTCAGTTCTCTCCTATCACATGGGCTCCGGAGAATGGACGGAGATCATTAGGCTTGGTGACAAGTACCCTTACTCATCAAACCATTACTCTGGCCTCATGTGTTTCATTTTGTATTTAAGATTGATGGTAATTTGGTTCAATAGTGGGCACTCCTCTCTGGGAGTTGGTCCAGAGGAACTAGAGAAGAGGAGCTGAGTGAGCCAGGGGCTGGTTTCTAAAGCAGAAATGGAGTCCTTCCTTGTTTCCCTAAACAAAGACCAAAGCAGTCTGTCACAGCTGTGGAAGTAGTGCTGTCTGTCATCGATGAACATAGACGGCCCCTCTTGGTGTAAACAACTGCTCGACAGTGGCCACCTTCAAGGAAATATATATATGCCCACCCAGAGATCTGCCCGTAGGAAAGGCTCAGCAGAAGCCTAAGGGCCTTGCTTCTTTGTGGACAGAGAAGAGTTGCAGACAGTGCGAGCCACTCTTCATGTGAGTCCCGAAAGTGATGTGTTGGCACATAGAAGCCTGTGTGCTGCTGTGGCCGTTAATCTTGTAGGAAAAGGCATAATGGATTTAAAGTAAGGCCAAAGAAGAGCAACCAAGATGAAGGAGTAGGGGGTGGTAACCATAGGAAGGCAGGCTGAAATCATTAGGATTCCTCAGACTTGAAAAGAAGAGAGGAAATATGATTAGAGTTTAATAAACCCGTGTAGAATATGGATCATAAAATTGTTTACCAGAAGTCAGCAAAAACCTCTGAACAAACTGGGGGCCATGAACTTGGGGTAAAAAGGATCTCCAGTGTACTGAGAAAGTAGATCTTGCACATCAGAACTGGTCTTTTGGGAACTTGGCTAACTTCTGGAGTTGAAGTGTGAAAGTCAAGGGTTTCTCTTATTTCGACACTGTTTCTTTTTAAACATAGGCGGCCCAGCGAGCATAGATCAAGCATCCTATTAGCCTTTGTGTTTTCTCTTCTCTTTTTTAGGTGAAACTTAAATGTCATTCATTCTCCATCCAACAGTGATTTATTGAGGGTAGCTTCTTTGCCCTGTCCACTGCCAGGCACTGGGGATAGGGGACAAAATTGGACACACGTGGTTCCCACAGTCTGGTGGTGAATAAGAAACCGTAATTATCTGTATGATGAATTCGCAAACATGCTGTGAGAGCTTGACATCGGTTGCTAATGCACTCTCAGATCAGAGCCGACTGCTCTGAGGAAAGGGTGGTTAAGCTGAAGCCAAAGGACTGATGAGTCGGTGAAGGCAGCGGTACAGAAGAGGGAACAGCCTAGGGGGATGCCTCAAGTGACAGATGCTCAGCAAGGCTTGGAAACAGTGGTGGACATGAGGCTGGCAGTGTTGGCTGGAACTTGTCTGGATGCCCTTAGAGATCATGATAAGAGTTTATGACCATGGGTCAGGGGAAGTCACTGAGGAAGATTAAGGATATAGAATGGGGTTTGTTTTTATGAACAGTCACAGTGGGTGCTGTGGAGAACAGAGGGCAAGAAAAAATAGATATTCCTGGAAGCAGTGGGCGGGTGTTGGTGCCCAGGTGACCACATCCTAAGCGGAGAGAAGCCAATAGACTCTAGAACTGTTTTTGAGGTCTTGTGGACTAGACTTGTTCAGATGTTAGAAATGAGGGAGAGGGATAATCAAGCTTGACTGTGAGAGTATGAAAGCCAAGTAGGACTCAGATTGCATCTGAGTGAAAGGAGGCAGCACAAGGTTTTAATAGGTCTTTTCCTATATGCGTTCAGACAATCAAATAAGAGGAGTCTTCCTCCCTCCCAAATTTCACTTCTAGTCTCTTGCTTATATGAATTAATGTTCATATCAAACAAATATTGCGAATACTTCAGACTGGAGAATTGGTACATAGCCAGCATCTTAAAATGGCTGTAAGGTAAATTGAAATATCAAACACTTCCTGATTGATAGCCTATTAAGTCAGATCCCTTTGTCTTTACTCATGAAGACCAAACGAGTTTGTGTGGTTCAGAAACTGTATTGCCATTCATAGAACTCGGAGGTCAGTTAACCTGAAACATGATTGAGCAAAGGCCAAGGAAGGCAGAGCTGTAACACGGATTCTTTAGTGATGGAAGGTGCCTTTTGAATCGACGTCAGAACAGGAAGGCTGAGAGAGAGCTCAGGGGCACATCGTTAACTCGGCATATGCAAGGCTCTGAGTTCAATACCCAGCAGCCCCCGCCCCCAATCAAAGTTCCAGAGCTAGAACAGAGTCTCAGGGCTCTTGACTCAGCTTCACTGGTTAATGTTTTTCCACATTTACTTTATCACACTCCCCACCAGAAGGAGGTGGGGGGAGTAAGAGACTTAGACTTTTCTGAGCCAGTTAATTGCAGATTTCAAGACCCTTCACCTCCAAGTACTTGAGCATGTGTTTCCGTAGAACAACGCCTTTCCCTTACATAATGACAGCACAGTTATTTAATTCAGGAAATTTAACCTTATGCAACACTGTTATCTAATATGCAGTCTATATTCAGTCCTCACTATTGTCCCAATAATGTCATTTATGGCACTTTCTTCCTCCCAATTCAGGATCTAATCTAAGACATGTTACAGTTCATATTATGTCTTCTGATTCTTCACCAGAAGCGGCTCCTTAGTCCCCGACTTTTGAGACAGTGGTATTTTAGAAAACACACTAGGTATGGTATAGGATGTTTCTGAGATCGCCTTTATGTGGTTTCCTCATGGGTAGGTTCAAGTGGTGGCACTGGGGGGAATCTGTTAGAACCCTGTGCCCAGTGCTTCTGCCATAGCTAGCAGGGTGGCACACAGCTTAGACAGGTCCCATGGCTGCTGACAGGAGTGTTGATTGTTTTGTCCGAGTGCTGTGGCCCAGGTGTCTCCAGCTGCAGACACTGTATTCCTGCTTAACGTTGATGGGGGACTTAGTTACACTTTCTCCTATTTGTATAGTTGTTTTTAAATATCACTAAAGTTTGTCTCCATATCTCTCTCTCTCTCTCTCTCTCTGGCAGTGTTTTCGAGCACTTTGCTGCAAGGGACCACCACCTGCGCGCCCTGAATATGATTTGGTTTGCATAGGTCTCACAGGCTCTGGGAAGAGCAGTCTGTTGTCCAAGCTCTGCAGCGAAAGCCCAGAGAACGTCGTGTCAACCACAGGTGGGTGTTGCATTGAGCGTCTGTCTCTATTTCCTCCTTGCCTCCCAGCCTGGCCAGTGTCCTGTGCACTTCTGTGGCCTCTCCCAGCCATTCAGTTTGTTACCTAGTGCTTCAAGAGTATGTTTATTTCAACTTGAAATACTCTTGTCTCTTTTTCTGGAGGGAAAAAAAAACAAAAAACAAAAACAAAAACCCGAACCATTAGTGTGAAGTAGCTGTATCCTGTATCACTTGCTCTATTCTTTTCAGTGATACAGAATAAATGGGGAGTTTTTGTCCTGTGACATAGTGGACTCTCCTGAGTGTCACTGAGTGCTGTCCTCCCTTGCAGTGTCGCTCCAGCTGACTTTAGTTGGTCACATGCTCCCTCAACAGCACTAGTGATGGGCACTGAACTTCTTCATCTCGCCGTTGGTCACCTGAAGGGTAGACAGTTTGGGGGGCCATTAATCCTTTACTTTTTAACCATGTTTTCTGACTTGAAATCTGTCTAAAATAGAGGGTTTGAAAACATTTTTCTTTGAGATTGATTTATTTTTATTTTATGTGTCATGTTTTGCCTGCATGTATGTCTATGCCAGAAGAGGGCATCAGGTTCCCTGGAACTGGAGTTACAGATGTTCGTTAGCAGCATGTGGGTTCTGGGACTGTAACCCAGGTCCTTTGGAAGAGCAGTCAGTACTCTTAACTGCTAAGCCCTTCTTCCAGCTCCAAATAGTGGTTTTTTTTTTTTTCTTTTTGTTTGTTTTTTAAATCAGGAGATATTTTGCCCCATGCAGAGGGTATGGACACCTGGCAGTATCTGAAGACATTTTGGCTATCATAGCTAGGTGAGGATGCTCCTGGCTTATGTAATCATTGCAGCGATTCTGGTAGATACTCTGTGGTTCACAAGACAGTTCCTGCAGCAAAGTTCCCTCATCCCAAATGCCATCATCAACAGGTTGGGAAGCCCCACCCTAGAGTTTCAGCACTTCCTACCTCTTCCTCTTTCCTCTTCTGACAAAAGAAGCGTCTACATTCAATACAATAGTGGAAGAATGGTTGTAGGTGAGGAAAAGAGCCACGGAGGTAGGATTACTCAGCAGGAAAAAGCAAGGCAAGGCATTTTATGGGGAAGGTAAAAATGTAGCTCTTTCTGCCCAACTTGTGGACACTTGCCATTAGATACTAGAGTGCCAGTGACTGGACAGGAGTTGGGACACATAGCCCACTGATCAAAAAGACATTGATGGTCACATCCAGCATTTATAAAGAAGGCACTGTCAGTGCTCCCTGATGCTGGGCAGAAGTGGGATGTGTGATAACGTTTTCCCGATTGGATCTGAAGCTGAGAAGTAAGCCAGGTTAGTAAGCAGGCCAGGAGGTTGGGGTGGGAGAAGAAAGAGAAAGCGTAGTTATATGAACTCAGGAGTGTCCATCAGGCTAGGGCCTTCCAGAGCCATGTTTCTGCATGGCTGTGTCTTCATGGCATGCCAGGCGACAAAAATAAAAGAGAGGCCGAGTCTTGGCAAACTTTTTGCACCAAATTCGGAGATGTTAGCTTTATCTGTACTGTATGGAGACTTCGGGGTCTTAGGAACATGGAAACAACACACTGAGATGTGCATTTGAGAAGGACGAGGCTGGCCGTGGTTTGGGGCGTGAACTGTGAGGAGGACTGATGGGGGCAGAGGCAGTGGATGATGATGATGATGGTACGCTTGAGGTGATGAAGGCCTTAGGTGAGGCAAACAAAGGAAAAACGGAGACCGGAGAATGGCTAGAAGAGCGTTTGAGGGAATTGGCAGGGCTTGGTAATCAGTTGGCTTTGGAAGAGGAAGAAGAGCCAACTGTGACTCAGTTTCTGGCTTAGCTGATGGGTGGGTGATGAAATCATTCACCAGGGTTTCTTAAGTAGGAAAAATATTGGTGATCAGGAACTTCACATCAGTTCAGCTCAGGTTGAGAGAAAACTAAGTTAGAAAAAAAGTGAAGATTTCAGGAACTTTTTAGATCTTAGAATTATAGATTTAAAAAGACAATGGGTCTCTAAAGATATATATGTATATGTATGTATGTATGTATATATATATATACACACACACACGGGCCTTGACTAAAGGGTGGGTGAGAGAGGTGTCTGTAGGAATTAGTGGTGAATTTGCAGAGGGTGAGCTTGGAGCTGGTGCATAGCCACTTTGCACAGGACTCCTGAGGAGCCCCCCTTTTCCCATAGACAGCCCCAAGTCCTCCCTCTTCAACCCCTCCCACCTCCACCCCAGCTCTATAGTCCTCCAGTCTGTGACTGTCAACTGCCTTGTTCACATGCCTGCCCACCCCTCAGGTCTTTCTAAACTACCAAGGGCAGACAGCATGTCTTACTTGACCTCATATAAACAGAGGTTGGCACCAAGTTTGGACATGGATGTAGACATTTGTTGAATGAATAAGCAAATGACAATAGATTGAATGTACATAGTGTGTTTACCTAAACTACCCTCTGTGAGCCTCGTAATATCATCTTTGATAGGTAAGATTCATTTTTCTTTCTTTCTTTCTTTCTTTCTTTCTTTCTTTCTTTCTTTCTTTTTTTTTGTATTCTGTTTTTAAATCACCTGAGTAAGATATAGTGATATGTTCATTTATCTAGACACAGAGATAGGATGCCAAGTAAGAATTTCAAATGAAGTTCAGTGATATCTCAGACCTCAGATTTCTGATATAAGCATATGCTTAGTGGTTGTTTCTGAAAGAGTAAATCCTTTGAATAATGTGCTATGAAGTTATCTCAACACCATTAGCTTCGTAAAGCCTTTCAAGCAAAGTAACTTCCAAAATAACTGTAAGAACAACAAAAATTATCATTTTCTTCACTTTTCAGTCATCATCTAGTACTGTTTCTGGAAGAGCAGTTTTGAATTACCATGTAAAACTTATCTGCAAATAATTTTGTAATTTATTTGTAAATTATAACATGTCCTATATTTGTTTTCATTAAATTATTAAGTAATTTATATTTTCCTTTTCCTGGAACCAAATCATAGCATTTGTGCTAGCTGACTTTCTGATGAATTAGATAGTAAGTTGGCTAATGTTTTGGATATCAAACTTCTATGAGTTGCAGCTATCTTGAGCTTGGCCTGGTGCCTTTTTGGAGGCCTCTTTGGAGGTCCTTGCCATCAAGAAGTTTGTCCTGGGTTTGGAAGAGAAGTTTTCAAGTGGTAAAATGGTTCCCACTTGTTTATTCTGTGCCAGGTCCTGTGCTAAGATACTGTGATGTATGTTATACTTGATGGTGTGGGCATAAAAGTGACATGCGATTTCTAGCTTGGGAGATCAAAGAAGGCTTCCAAGTGGACATTGTATTTGAGAAGTGCTTCACTTGATGGGTAGGATTCCAAGCCGTGACTGATGGGACGAGGATATTGGGGATCTAAAACATGATTCAGAGAAAAGTCTCTCTTACTGGTCAAGGTTCACGGTACAGGGATGTAGGACGTGCTGGTGTCCAGGCTAGAGAATGGAAAAGCTGTTGGGGACACCTGTAATATCCAAAGATGAACCAACTGGGATAATAATTTAGCAATAATAGTAATAAAATGGTGAGTTAGGAACACATGTAATCGATACTGTGAAAGTGGTTTTTTGAGACAGGGATTCTCTGTAGCTTTGGAGCCTGTCCTGGAACTCACTCTGAAGACCAGGCTGGTCTCAAACTCACAGAGATCCACCTGCCTCTGCCTCCTGAGTGCTGGTATTAAAGGCATGTGCGGCCACCACTGCCCTCCCATCCTTTTTTAAAAGATTTATTTATTTGTTTTAAGAATATGAGTGCTCTATCTGCATGTACAACTTTATGCCAGAAGAGGGCATCAGATCCCACTAGAGATGGTTGTAAGCCACATGTGGTTGCTGGGAATTGAACTCAGGAACTCTGGAAGAGCAGCTAGTGCTCTTAACTGCTGAGCCATCTCTCCAGCCCCCTTGTTAAAGAATCTTAATCCAGGCATTTCTATATAATATCATATAAGTCAGTTACAACCAAGAAATCAAAAATCAAAAGTCAAGTCAAGTCTGAAAGAAGGGCCCTTGGTTATGGTAGCAATATGATAAATAATGATACTGATAGAACAGTTTTAGTAGATTATTAGGATAGATACCACCCAGAGAATGAGAAAGTAGTATGTAAGAAATGGTAATGAGTTATATAGACTCTAATCATTACTACTTGGTTCTTTGTAAGGTTACATATAAACTATCTTTTCAGGAAAGAAAAAAAGAAGAAAAAATGTTAATGGACTTTTGTTTCAATAAGGACCGGTCTCATGTGAGCATTCTTATAGATGTGTGTGGACATAGTCACCTGAGAAGAAAGGAAAGTCTGAAGGGGTTCAAGGAAGGCTAGAAAGAACATGAATGATTAATGTTTTCTGATTCTCACCCAAATATAATAATCAGAACTGATTTAACCTCCTAAAACAAATGAAAAAGTTACTCCCATGAAAACATTTTTTAAAAAGTTAAAAGCACAACACAGACAAAACTGTTTTCATCGAAAGTATCAGGCAAATTACCCAGTCAGGAAGCAGGCCGAGGGGCAATGAGAAAGGAAACGAGAACAGAAGGAACAAACTGGACGCAAGTAGCAAGTCAGTATACTCAAACCTCACCAGCAACTATTAAATGTAAATGGCCTAAACTCCTCAATTAAGGCTGAATGGCTATGACCAAGTTTAAAAAACATGAATGATGCAACTGAGGATTGACTTTAGGGAACAAACTTTAAATATAAACACAAATTACTTGCAGTAAATGAATAGAAAAAGATAGAAGTCCAAAAAAATTGGAGTGATTGTATCAGTGTCAGACAATGTGAACTTCAGAGCAAAGACTAATGCAGAGAACAACAAAGTTTATTTCCTAGTGATGAAGGAATCGTTTTAATCAAGAAAACTGAGTACGTAGGTGTCTAACACTAGATCTTCAAAATAAACAAAACAAAACACGATAGAACATCAGAGTGAAGTAGACTAACCCACAGCTAAGAAGAGAAATTTCTCTTTCACCGATTGATAGTTAGGGGCTGGCAATCAGCCTAGATATAATAGACTCGAACAATACTGTCTACCAACATGACCTGGATAACTTTTCCATATCACTCCACCCAGCCACAGCAGACCTCCATTCTTCCCAAGTGCCTTTGAACATGTACTAAATGAAATAATTATCTACTATAATACTTAAAACAAATGTCAGTTAGTTTAGATTGACTCTAGTGATACTAAATATGTTTTCAGACTATAACAGGCATAATCCAGCCCTTAAACATTGTTATCTGCAAAGTTCATGCGTAGGAACCACAAAATGGAGTTGATTGAGACCCCCCCCGCCCAAATATTACACACACACAAAATTTACAATGTTTTAAGTTAAGTGGTCCCCAGACTAAGGGCTTGCCATTATCGTAGGATTGAATTAAAAATCATTAACAAAAAACATCCTTAGGAGACAATTTCCAAATATTTGAAAATTAACTTGCTTCTTGCCAGCTTCTGGATTGAAATCTCAAAAGAGCAACTATAACTCATCTTGCACCAAATGACAACTTATCAGAATTTGTGACATGCCTCTTTTTTTAATTTGTATTTTTTTAAACTTACTTTCTTTATTTTACTTCCCGACCACAGCTTCCCTTTTCTCCTCTCTCCACCCCCCGGCCCCCAAAGCAGGACTTTGGGGGAAATTTGTAGAATTGAGCATTGGTATTAGAAAAGAAGGGACTCGGGGCTGGAGAGATGGCTCAGAGGTTAAGAACGCTTGTTATTGCAGAGAACCTGGGTTATTTCCCAGCACTCACATGGCCCCTCACAACCATCCATATCTCCAGTTCTAGGAGATCCACCAGTCTCATCTAGCACCAGGCATGCATGTGGCACACAGACAGACATGCATGTGGCACACAGACAGACATGCATGTGGCACACAGACAGACATGCATGTGGCACACAGACAAACATGCATGTGGCACACAGACAGACATGCATGTGGCACACAGACAGACATGCAGGCAAAACACTCAGAAGCATAAATAAATCTCAAAAGAAGAAAGAAAGAAAAAGAAAGCAAGCCACAAATCAATGGTCATAGCTTCTTCAAAGAGAAAGTAAAAGAAAACCATCAGTTAAATTCTAAATAGAAGAAAAGAAATAATAAAGATAGAAGTAAAAACCAATGAAGCTAAATAATAATAGAAGGGATGCATGAAACCAGGAACTGATTTCTGTTTTTAGAAGATGAATAAAATTGATATGGCTTAGCTACACAGATCAGGAAGAATTTTAAGAGATGTAAATTGCCAGTACTTTACAAATCACAGACCAATACACATTATTTAAGAATTCAGAGGGTAAGAAGAGAATATTTACAGCAGCTTTCTGCCAGTGAGTTTGATAATTTGGATGAAGTGGACACTTCTTTGAAAGGCAAACCTTCCAGTCACACTCAAGAAGCAGAGAATCCTGATATTTCTTTGTCTACTAAAGAAACTGGAAACATAGTTAAGGAAACCTCGAGTTGGCATCATTGATGGATCCTGCCAAACACTTTGTTGGGGGGTAAGGGGGTGTCGGCAAAGAAAAAAATAAGTCAGTTTTCTGTATTTTCTAGAAAATTGAAGGGGAGTGAAAACTTTACATTTCCTTGTAAAACCAGCATTAACCTGAACTAAAATCAGATAATGATATTACAGAAATACTACAGATCACTCATCCCGCATGCACACAGATGCAAAAATTCAAAACAAAATCCAATAGTATCAAATATAACAGCATATCAGTAGGATGTTATAACCAAGTTACATCTATCCTGGGAATGCAAAGTTGATTTTGCATGAAAACTTCAGTCTGGGGCTAAGCCTATAGCTCAGTAGTTGAGTGCTTGTCTAGCACATGCCAAACTCCAGGTTCAATCCTCACTGTCATCAAAAGGAAAAGAAATTTAATTTTCAGTATCTATAAGTGAAAAACTGTGAAATCCCTGATGAGATTTCCAACACCGATTTTTTATAAAAATTCTCAACATAGTAAAAAATAGAAAAAAATAATAGGCCCAACACAGGCACAACTGACAGTTTGTCAGAAGTTACTAATGTAAAAGGAACTATGTCTTTAAGGCAGTTCCTTGCAACATTGTTTATAAGTGAAATTTTAAAGCAATGTAAATGCCCTAAAGCAAGGGAGCTTGTTAATAAATAAGATTTGGAACCTCAATTGAAATGGTTGAGACTGGAAAATATATATTGTCTTCTGTTAAAGAAAATGAAAAAGTTAAGTTCACATTCATTTTTAAAAATTAGGCTATAGAAACATGTGTATTTGAATGTAAACTAGGAATGAATATGTAAAAATAATAATAATGTGCTTTGTTGATGTGGTATGAGGAAATTTTATTGTTCTAAATTATTTCTCTGTTTTATAATGTCTTGAAAATATAAATCAAATTAAGATGAAATAGTTGTTTTCAGCAATTAAGAAGAGGGTCTTTGTTAAGCCTGGGTTTCTTAGGAATTGATAGCAATCCCTGAGAAGGGCAGGTCCACCCAGTTTCAGCAAAGCATGCCTGCTCTTTTTCCAGGAAGAAAGGGAATCCAAATTTTATTGGATCGTTAACTTCAACCATCTTTCAGCTTTGACATAATTTTTAAAAGATACTTAAGTTGTCAAAACTCAAAGGGCCAAGAAACCCTCCAGAAAGCAGGAGCTGTTGAGAGAGAGAGAGAGAGAGAGAAGCTGGGCAGCTTCTCCTGAGGTCTGAAAACAAAAGCGAGTTCTGGCTGAGTGAGCCCCTTGCCTGGGGACCTACTATGAGTTTGTTAAGAGCGGTTGGTAAGCTGTAGATTATTCACTTTGTTTTTCCTTTTTTGAGCCAGAAGAATGGAATCCAGAGGCTTAGAATATTGTATTGACAGAGCTCAAGAACTATTGAGAGAAAACTAAGTACTTTGAATTGAAAAAAAAAAAAAAAGTTGAGAATCTCTTTCTGGATCTATACCTATACACGTATATTTTTGCTCTTGAAAAATTGCCAGTGGCCAAAGATGGTGACGGTTTGAAAGGAAGACAGAAAAACGTTCCCAAGAGGTTGAATGAAGTGTTTAAAATAACTTCAGTATTAGCTGCACATGGGTTAACCAGAGGAACAAGTTCAACAGTAAATTTTGGTATCTGCTAAAGGATTGTGCTTTATAAATGCCAGTAGATTAAATTTCCTTTTATGATGTTGAAATCCTATTGAGAAGACTTTTGCTGGATTTTTGTCCAAACATCACAAAGCTGTCACGGCATAAATAACGCTTTTGGTCTTGGTCGAGACCACCAGATCTCTGGCATACCTTTCTTTCCCTTCAGTCCGTCTTTAGAGGGATCCAGGAATTCCAGAAGCACACGTCAAGTATCGGTGTGCATTTGTGCAGGCTTGGGGGAGGGGGAGACGAGGAACTGGGGTGTAGGCCCAAGTCAAACATTTATGTGTAACACATGATGAATAAAAATAGACTGACCTTCCTCCCCAAACTAGTTTTGTTACAATTCCAGGAATGCTTTCCCTGTACAAAACTTTCAAATTCATCTCCCCTGTATTACAGGTTTTGTTAGATTTAGGGATTGCAAAACATTGATGGAGAGGCTAAGCAAACAATTATTTCCCCAAAGAGTTACCAAGTCATATATTTATTAAAATTTGTGGGGTAAAATCTTAGGGGAGGTTTCAGTCTTACTAATGTAGCTCCGATATGCCAGGAAAAAATGAGTGGGCAACTTAGGCTTCAGCCATCCTGCTATTTGAATGGTGCCCAGGGAGACCTACCCTTGAGGTCTTCAGCCAAACATAGAGGCCATTAAGATTTGACTCAGCTGTTACTATTATTTCCTCCTTCGTGTTGACTATAAATAATGGAACCCTAATTTTAGAGGAAATCTTAAAGAGCTAATCCAGTCTGCTTGTTTTGTAGTTGAGAATTTAAGGCCAAAGCTGTATGAAACCGTGGCTGGTGAGTTAGAGCCCTCTGAGGGAGTGTCTTGTTACATCAGCACAGACTCCTAGGGAAGCAATCAGAGGACTCAGAGTTTGCAGAAGCAGGAGGTGTTCATGCTGTCAGGGCCCAGTCAGTTGGAAGTTACCACTTCCTTCCCGAGTTCCAGGTCTTACTAATAGTGTCTAGCAAGAAGAGCTTTCTAAACTCATGCTATTATTTTTGCTTCAGTTAAAAAAAAAAAAAAAAAAGCGCCGGGCGGTGGTGGCACATGCCTTTAATTCCAGCACTCGGGAGGCAGAGGCAGATGGATCTCTGTGAGTTCGAGGCCCGCCTGGCCTACAGAGTGAGTTCCAGGAAAGGCACAAAGCTACACAGAGAAACCCTGTCTTGAAAAACCAATAAATAAATAAATAAATAAATAAATAAATAAATAAACCAAGAAAAAAGAAAAAAAACCAGCAATGTTGTTTAACTTTGAGAAATTAATTTGGGTGGCTCATGTCAAATTATTAATAGACACAAAGGAAAATAAATGTGTGGGTTTATTGGTCACACATGTTGCCCAGTCAGAGCCAGCATCCCTAGCTCGGTAGTAAACACATCAGTGTGAATCTGCCTGCTCCCTGGTACCTGCAGGAGTCGAAGCACTCACTATAGGCTCTTGTGGCAAGATCTGGGTTCAAGGATTCCATGTGGCACTTCGCTTCATTTTCCCCTTGGGACAGTGTAGTGATGGTGCCATTGGGGTCACCACAGCAGGTAAAGTAGGTGATGGGTAAAGATCCTTAGCAGCTTTGGAATCTGGAGGAACATGCACTTTTTAAAACTCAGACAAGGCTTCCTCCCTGCTAAAGTCAAACAGCTAGTAATGGATGGAGCCAAGATTTGAACCCAGACTTTTAGACTCTGTAGGCCATGCTTTCATTTTTTAAAGCAATCCCTGGACAGTTTTTGATGGTTTGACTTTAAAAAAAAATTTTTTTACCCTACTAATTTTATTAACTCTTCATCTCATCCAACCCACTGTAAACAGAAATAACATATAGTGTGGTTTTTTCATTTCTTCTTGGTTGGACGTCTGTGAACTGAAAATGTTCCTTTACCCTTTTAGTTCTCCTGCTTAGTCTTGGCAAATATTTAGAATTACCTAAATAGAGAAGTACTCTTTCTCTTCCATGAAAAGTTCATTTTCTTGTTTTTTGAATTGATGATCTAGACTTTGTTTTCTGAGCAGCAATTACTGTAGTTGAATATAAGAATAATATGGAGACCAAAGTATGGGAGACCATGAATATATTTGCAGTATAAATCTAGCTGCATGTGTTCATTCTGGGAGAAAGCATTTATGAGTATTCTGCAGAAACATTTATATGCCTATAAATAAGATTACTTGGTTACTTAACATGAACAATTGATATTTTTGTAGTTAGTTTATTATGAGGATCTGCAAAGAATTAAAGATAGTAACAATCACATTACTTGCCTATTCGATTAATACATGTCTAAAGTTGCATTTTGCATATGACTGTGGCCATTTCTGGAAGAATATTGGTTCTCTTTTGAGTCCCTGCCTGTTGTCAGCTTTTAAGAATCAAAGCCAATTAAATATTACTGGTGTGCTCCATAACTTTCTTTATCAAAGTTTGGACCTGCCCTGCTTCTCTGGAAAATCCATTCTCGAGAGTTGTCTTAAACATAACCACTAATAGACTGTTTAGCATCTGTAGAGGCCGTTTGTTGCCAGGATTTCACAATCATTGCCGTTTAATCCAGACAATATCCATGTGAGGTAGGTAGAGATATTCAAGCATCCAAATCTCCTGCAGGGGAATTTTGGTGGCTGTAGGAGTATTGTGATTGGCACCGACTGTCCCTGATTTCCCAGAGGCCAGACACCTGGAGAGGCTTTGCTGAGGCCCAGGTACACACTGATATTTCAGCACAGGGGATTCTCTCTCTCTCTCTCTCTCTCTCTCTCTCTCTCTCTCTCTCTCACACACACACACACACACACACACACACACATAAAGATTCAGTGACTTTCTGCGCCTTTAACCTGCAAAAGACCCAGTACTTACATCATGTCATTCTATGACAAGACTGAAGTAGATGCTGCCATTCCCGTTTTACAGATGAGAAAACTAAGGCTAGTAAGTTGCCCACACTGGAAGAGCTGGAATGTAAGTCTAGTTCTGTCTGATTCCAAAGTCACTTCTTCAACTATTATCAAATGCTGTCTTAAAAATGGAGTATAAGAAGGACCAAGATCAAAAAACACATTGATAGCTCATGTTAGCGAGGATGTGGAGTAAGGGGAACACCCCTCCATTGCTGGTTGGGAGTGCAAACTGGTACAGCCACTTTGGAAATCAATATGGCGGTACCTCAGAAAATTGGGAATCAATTTACCTCAAGACCCAGCTATACCACCCCTGGGCATGTACCCAAAGGATGTTCAACATCAAGTACCACAAGGACACTTGCTCAACTATGCTCATAGCAGCATTATTTGTAATAGCCAGAACCTGGAAATAACCTAGATGCCCCTCAACCAAAGGATGGATAAAGAAAATGTGGTACATTTACACAATAGAATATTACTCAGCTGTTAAAAGCAATAACATCATGAAATTTGCAGGCAAATGGATGGAATATAAAAAAAAATCATCCTGAGTGAGGTAACCCAGTGGTATGTACTCACTTATAAGTGGATATTAGCTGTAAAGTAAAAGATAATCATGCTACATACGGTCCATAAACCCAGAGGAGCTCAGTAACAAGGAGGGGGGATGCAAGGATCTCCCTGGGAAGGGGAAATAGAATTGATCTCACCAGTGGACTGGGCAGTTGTATGATGGTGGGAACAAGAGGGATCAAGTGGTGAGGGGTACTGGGAGAAACAATAGAATTGGGAGTCATGGCAGGGAGGCAAGGTGGAGAACCAGTGCAATGGAAACTCCATGGAATCCACAAGAGTAACCTTAGCAAAGACTCTTAGTAACGGGGAACACAGAACCTGAACTGGCCATCTTCTGTAACTAGGCAAGGCCCCAAGTGGAGGGATTGGGACATCAACCCAGTCACAAAACCTACAGCTTGTCCTGCCTGCAGAGTGTTCTGGGAACAGAGCCTAGCAGAACCCTCATCAAGGAGACAGAGAGACTTTATCCAGCAACTGATGGGAGCAGATGCAGAGTCCCACAGCCAAACATTAGGGGGAGCTCGGGGGGTTCTCCCACAGGGGTGGCTTGAAGGAAGCAGAGGGGTCAGGGACACCAAGAGAACATGGCTCACAGAATCGATTGGCTGGGACTCATGAAGGCTTGCAGGCATTAGGGATCCTGTAGGGGTCTGATCTAGGTCCTCTGCATCTGTGTTATGGCTGAGTAGTGTTCTGGTGGGATTCCTAACAGAGGGAGCAGGGGCTATCTCTGACTCTTTTGCCTGCTTGTGGGACCTTTGTCCTTCTACTGGGTTGCCTGGTCCAGCCTTGATGTGGTGGTACGCGCCTCATCTTATCGTAGCTTGTTATGCTGTGTTTGGTTGATGTCCCTGGGAGATCTGCGTGTTTCTGAGGGGGAGACAGAGGGGAGGATGATCTGGGGGGAGAGGGGAGGTGGGGGAAGAGAAAGAGGAGCGAGGAAGAGGGGAGCTGTTCAGGATATAATATATGAGATGATAATAATTATTATAATAAATGGAATGTAATGTATAGCTTCTCAAAGTGCTGGGAGAACATGGAGAGAAAGCATACAAAAGAGGCCGGGCGAGAAAGAAGGCAAAGCAATGTCATCGTTCTTACCTACAGTAGTCTCTTAGAGCTTTTCACTTCCCCATCATCAGTCATGGCATTTTAAGTGAAAAATATTTGTATGTTTCTCCCTTTTACTGGTAATTTTGTGGAAAAATAACTACTTCTTTGTAATTGCTCATACAGTTAAAACTGTACCCTGAAACTACTGAAAAATTAGCTTTAAAAAATTAGTGGGCATTGCTGCCCGACTCCTAATTGGTCTTAATAAAAACCTGGAGCCAGATATCAGGGTGAAAGCTGCAAGATCAGAGAAGCAGGGCAAGCCACAGCCGCCAGCTCTTACCTCACCAACTCCTCAGCCTGAAAGAGAGCGAGTTCCTGTCTCCTCCCGCCTTGTATTCCTTTCTCTGCCCAGCCATATCACTTCCTGTCTCAACCTCCCTAGTGCTGGGATTAAAGGTGTGTGTCACTAGCCGGGATTGATCTCCCTTTGTCTAAGGTGGCCTTGAACTCACAGAAATCCAGACAGAGCTCTGCTTCTGCCCCCTGAGTGCTAGGATTGAAGGTGTGTGCCACCAGTGCCTGACCTCTGTGGCTAACTCTGTGGCTGGCTCTGCCCTCCGATCTTCAGGCAAGCTTTATTTGTTAAGAGTACAAACAAGATATCACCACAAGGAGTTTCAATAAGAAAAGAAAACAAGCACATGGCAAAGGTGCTCAGCTGAAACAAGAGAGTCTATTGCAGGGTCCAGGTCTCCAGTGCTCTCTCAAGCCACTGCTGGTCTAGTTTCTCAGGACTGATTTCAGAAATATCCAGTGTTTGTACGTGTGTGTGTGTGTGTGTGTGTGTGTGTGCTCACGCATGCGTGCATCTGTGTGCACCTATATACGTACTTTCTTATGTGTTTTATCTAAATTGATTGCCTTCAGTATGAGTAGTGAAGCCCTGAGTATATTATTAGAGGCAGAACTATATTCTCTAAACATTGTCAGTGTTTTATGACATGCTTTGTAAAACTTACTTCCGTATGAATGATTATTTATAGTTTTACTTTTAAAGAAAAATATAAGTGAAGTATATATTATTGTGTCCCTAGATGAAATGCTAACAAATACAAGAAAATTCAAATATAAGGTATTTAAGTGTTTTAATCACTAGTTCCTATATATAAGAAAAAAGTGTAATATATTAAGAACTAGATTCAATATTTTCTTTGAAATTTCTTATTTTTTTTTCTGGCTGTCTCTCTTCTACTTGCTAAAAATTTGCATAATCATTATATGCTGAAGAAGAGGGCAGTATTTTGAAGGGAAGGGGATAGTGTTATAGTTGGCTATAATCTTCAGTGATGTTTCAAAATAGCAGAAGATAACATAAGGCTATTTTATCTTGGAAATGATGTTTCTAGTGTAAATATGAGCTATGGAGAGCAAGCTTCAGTTTTCTCCAAACACAGGATCAGACCATCTTAAGTGTCTCAATGTAAAAGTCGAGTTGCTAATTCTTCTCTTTCTGTTTTCTAATTTTAGGTTTTAGTATAAAGGCAGTGCCATTCCAGAATGCCATCTTGAATGTAAAAGAACTTGGAGGTATAACTTTTACAATCCTCTCTACATCTGCCCTTGACTTTACAAGTTTGCTGTTCATGTATTACATGTAATTAAAATGTGATCATTTGTTCCAGGTGATTGATTTTTACTTTTTTCTTAATGATATATTTTATAGTAATACTTCCATCCCTTTACATATGGATTAGCAGTTATCCTAGAGTTGTAAGTAGTATAAACTTTGCTTTCTTTTGTGTAAATGAAAGGACTACACACTAAAGACAACAAATGCTATATCATTGCTTTTACTTGTTAATTATTCTAAAAGGAAACTTAGGAAAAAAATCTTTAAAAGTAAATAACGAAATGAGCTACACAGGGCAAAGAATTGTATTTAAGTGTGAATTTCTACTGCAGGTTCGATTGTAGTCAGGCTTTTTAGAATCTATTTGTTCCGATAATAAATCTTTGCCAATGGGTTCTTTGCTGGCCAGGCACATTTATTGGATAGGCTGTACCCCAAAGCATACATCAGTCAGTCTTTCACTGCACTCTCTGTCTGGCATTTTTTGGGTTGTGTTTTATGTCAGTCAGGGTCTTAACCCATGCAAATAGATTAACAAAGAAATCAGTCAATCCAGTGAACCTACTAAATTCTCTTAACGGCACAGGAAAATGCCGAGTGCCAGAGTTCAGTATAATATCGGGGAGTTTAGTGACTTCGAAAGGTCTCTTCTGTCTTCTTAATTACTGTGTGATGGTGACCTTACCCTGCTTTTTGTTATTTTCTTCTCCTTCTCCGTCAAGGTCATTTCTAATTGTGACTCATTTTTAGTGCTGTGGAATGGAAACACTCAGCATTATGCCATCTTATTAATGATTGATGCCTTCTTATATTGTTCAATAAAGTGTTGACTGGCCTTCCCAGGTGTCCGTCATCGACAGCTAACAGTGACTTTTTCAGCATCAATACTGAGAAGTGTCTGTGATTGAGCAATTACAGGTTTCTCTTAAGATGCTTGGTGCTACCATTTGACAATAAAATCCTAGGAACATGAATGTTGATCTTAGCTAGAAAGCTGGCAAGCAGTAAAATATAAACATCCTTGAAATAACTTCTGTGTAAAATGTTCTTATACTGCTTTCTAATAGATTGAACATTTTAATCATGCTTTGGTTTCTGTTAGCTACTCTCTCAGTGACAATATTATTTGTAGACATTTTGCAGTCAGAGATCCTAATATAAAAATCAGTAGAATCTAATGGTGTGGTTTGAAAATTCTCTTGGTTTTAATTATTAGGCTAGATTTAAAAAAAACAAAAACAAAAACCTTTATTGAACATTCATCAGGTATAAGAAACTTGTGAATTGGCAAGGGATTTATTGTATAAGATGTTTATTTGGGTGAAATAAATAGTGAATGTTTCTGGATAATTAGGAAAAATGAATGCTTGAAGTTAACATTGACTGTGTGCCATTAAAATTGAGGGCAATGAAAGATGAAGTTGGAGGGCTAGGGTTATGTAGGAGAGGAGTATGTTTTTTCTCAAGGAGGTTTGACTAAACTGTGCCCTGACAATTGATGAGATGAATATTACAATGGAGAGGATCCCACAGGGTTTGGTGGCATGTGTTAGTTCCTAACTTACTGTTAGGAGGTTGAACAACATAGGTATAAGACAGAACCTTGGGGATTGGAGCGGTAGGCTAGTTCCAGACTAACGATGCTTGGGTCTATGCATGTATTTGTGTGGAAGAGCAAATTTCTGGCCCAACCATAGATTATTTTTCCTCCCTCAACTTTAATAACCCTATTTCCATTGAAAAACGTAGACGTCAGTACAATTTGTATACTCTGTTTCGCAGTTTGTTTTTGATGCTTATTTATTGAAAACTCTTTTGTGTCTGACTCCGGAAGGATCATGTGAGAAGCTGGGCTAGCACATATAAAGAAAATACAGCTTTCCTGGGTTTTAAAGTATATTCTAGTTACCAAGAGAATCATCTCAATGTAAGGTGCTGGGCATTTAGGAAGAATTCTAACAGTGAAATCAAGTTTCCTTGGAACTGCTTGACCAAGTGTTCCTAATCTCAAGGGGAAAGAGTTGAGTGTTTCAGGACCACTATGGGATGGCCGGTAACCTGCATTCAGCAGTGTGTGGTTACTCAGAGATAGGGTCACTGGAGTTCAGTTGGTTTGTCGGTGTCGGGAAAATGCTAAATTCAAGGGAGAAACTCAAGAAGGTAGATGAGAAAGGTAGGCAGTTGGTGAGAGCTAAGGACGGAGTGAAGTATTATGAGGAAGACACAGGCGGTTGTCTTCATCCTGGGTTAACTCAGGAGAATGGCATGCCCTCTTCCTCCCCACCAGCCTGCAGAACCTTCCTCTACCCTTTCAGAAAATTCCAAGGCTTTTAATCACTCCCCTTCCCAACCTTAAGTTAAATGTCTTACTGTTTCAAAATAAAAAAGACACTAATATTGTCTTCCTTATTTAGTAAGGAGAAATGGCTTGAGATGGAAATAATAGTGATTAATGGAGCGAAGTTTAATGACAGTCACCTCAGGTCATCTTAACAACAAACTATGTTTGTACATATAACTGATCCATGCTTTGTATATATGTGAGTATATCATATATATGTATATATATGGATACATAGTGCTATGCTATTGTTCATTTCTGTTTTGTGATTTTCATTCACATCAGTTCCTTCTTACATAGTGTTTTCCCATTGTTTACACAGTCATTCCGCCACAGTGTGTCTAGGACTGAGAATAAGTCTTAAGTCAGACCCGGGCCCTATAGGCTTGGTGATAAAGGTAACCCTGAATGTGCCTGTAGGAAATGGATGGAAATGTGGAAAATAATAAAATGAGGGGACAGACCAGATACGGAAGTCATGGAGAAATGATGACGTAAAGATAGCTGTCTAGCCTGGCAGTAGGAGGGGCCAGTTCAGTTTGTACTGCTCACAATAGCTTGCCCTTTGCACCTTACCCGTCACTCCTGCCAGGCGGCACTGGTTGTACCCGTGGTTTTATTAGCATATATTAATTGTGTATCATAATGGGTTTCATTGTGACATTTGTGTACCTCTGTACAAAATATTTTGGTCATATTTACCTATTTCCCTCCTGCCCCTTTCCCATTTCTGTTGATTCCCCCTCTTCTCAACCAGCCCCTTTTCTCTTCTTTTTTTCCCTATGGAAACTGATTTCTTTTTCTTTTTAATTTTTTTATTAAAAAAATTTTTTTACTCATTTTCCATACCAATCAAAGATCCCCCTCTTCCCTCCTCCTGCCCCTCCAGCCTCCCCCTCCCAATCCACCCTCCACTCTTTTTTTTTTTTCTTTTAATGACCCAGTGAGCTTAGGTTGCTTATATGAGCTTGGGTAAGGGGCTATTTAGGAGAGCATTGGCATCTTATCAGTGGCTCCATCACTGAAGAATGTCTCCTCACTTCCACAGCAACTATGAACTGCCAGTAGCTCCTCAGGGAGGGCTAGGGCCTGTGAGCCACTCTCCATCCAGGAGGGCGTGTTGAGTGGATCAGTCCTGTGCAGGTAATCGCAGCTGCTGTAAGTTCATAAACGCAAGGACCATTCATGCCCAGAAGACAGTGTTCTACAACACACGGGCTCTTTAGTGTGCTCCTTCATTTCACCTCCTCCTGCTTGAGCCTTGGGTGGGATGGTAGAGATGTCTCCTTTAGTGCCAAGTGTTCCATAGTCATCTATTTAGAGCACCTTGACCAGTTATGGGTCTGCCACTCAGTGCTCTGACCAAAGCTGACTGAAGCCAGCAGCACTAATCTATGATCATAAGCATACATGTTTGAAAGGCACAGCAGGTCCATTTAGCAGAACAACAGTAGGGTGGTTCTGCCTATCTTTATGTGGAATCAGGACTCTAGACTTTCTACTTCTGTTTCTCCCTTCCTGTTCTCTCCCTCAGTCTTTCTCACTTATCATTGAGATTTCATGGAGAATAGATACTGTTGTCATCTCACATGCAATAAGACAACAGGGGCTAGATTTGAGGAAGGGCCCTGTGAGAAGGAGATGTGAGGTAATGGGCGCATGTATGTTGATGCAGTGTACAGGACACAGGAAGCAGTTTGCACAGTGCACGCACAAGAGCAAGTGTTCCCACACATCATCTTCCTTCTTCATCATTATTATCTGTGCCACTGAAAGTCTACACGTGTTGATATTTTTCCTTAGGATTACATTCATAGGATGAAATCTTGACAAAACATGAATGAGATAGTGTCTTACGTATTATTGTGGCTGCTTTCACCATCCATTTTCCTTTTTTTCCGGTCACTCTCATGTTTATGAAGTTTTTCAGATCAAACCCTTGTTCGGACTCCTGGTGCTATATCCCTGCCTCTTCCTTCTTTTAACTGCTTCAGTGCTGACTTCTGCATACCTCTCATGTCCAGCCCATCTAGAACCTTCCCACAATCCTAAGTAGTCATTCAGCAAATATTTCCAGAGTACATATTCTCTAGGCTCCTTTCTAGGGAGCCATGGTGACTGTACTTAGCAAGACAGCACTGTGTGGTTCAGATGAGAGACAGAAGGGCCCCTTGTGTCCTCCTTACTTCCTTAAAAGCAAGTATGATCCCTACAGGACTGGAGGGAATGGCTGGATTAATGCTCTCCTGATCCTGCCCAGCCAAAGCGAGTGTTGACTCCGACCCCATTACGGGTTTTCGTTATTCTCATGGAGTTGGTTTTAGCAGTGCGGTCTTTCACTCATGAGGGTTTTCTCTGAGATTAGTGTCAAACTCCTCTCTTTCGGTTTGACTTCATTAACCTGGTTATGTCTTGGAGATGCAGTCTCACTCACAGCCCCAGGCTGGCTTTGACTTTCCAGTGCTCCTGCGTGCTGGGATTTGCAGGCCCGTGCTTCCTCTGGCTTCCCCTTTTCTGATGTGTCACTGGATACCTAGCAGGGATTCCGGATGGAAGGTGGATTGTTCCTTCAGTGAGTTTTTCTTCTCCAGTGACTCGAGTCCACACTCACTCCCTGGGTTTGATTCTGGGACCATCCACGTGGGTTCCTGAGTATTTTCTTGTCTGTGAAATGCGGTGGCAATACTTTCTACATCACGTCGTCTTGTGAGGGCTAAATTAGATGACGTTGGCCTTGTCTGCAGCTAATACTCTGCAAGATTTGTGTTCATTAAAATTATATTCTCACTACTCCCCAGGCCCACCCACAAATTAAAACAAACAAAAATCCAACCTTCAGTGAAACTTTTTTCTTCATGGTCTCTTAAATGAACAAATTTCATATTAACTTCTCTCTGCCTTTCTTATCCTCCCCACCCCTTCCATCTTGCCCTCCCATCATCCCGCTTCTCTCTCTCTCTCTCTCTCTCTCTCTCTCTCTCTCTCTCTCTCTCTCACACACACACACACACACACACACACACACACACACACTAATATACTTGCACAAACCAAAAGCCCACTAGGAAGGGAGTATGTTCTCTCCTTTTGTTCGGCCATTACCGTAGACTGAGCACTCCACATGAGCTAACAGTCCATGTTTTTTCCTTTCCTCCTCGCCACCTTTACTTCTGTTTTCAGGTTTCACCTGAAAACTCTCTTGTCTGTCTTTGCCTCCTAATTGTTCTCTGTTTGGCTCGTGTCATTCAGACACATCACCTGGGTAAGTAAGCAGCTGGTGCTTAGCCGAGCTGAAAGCGTCGTCTATATACGGCGGTGACGTCACAGCTCTGATAGGTTTTCATTCCAGAAACTTGTAGTTCCTAAATCTACAGAGTCTTATGCATTCGTGGATGATCTTTTCCCAATTGGGAAATTTCATATAGGAATTGATAGAATACAGAGGTGAAAATTTGATTTCTTAGAAAGCTTGGGTTTTTTTTTATTATTATTAATAAAACTCCAGATATGGTAATATCCCCTAACTGAATTCTCGGACCATGAATGATTTTGCCGAAAGCCTCCCCCGCCCCAGTATTCTAATGAGTCATGTCTGAATTGCCTTTCCATCCTCCCCCGGCTGGCCACCATCCCCACCCAGTACCCTCTCTGGTAGTCTTGTCTTCACAGATGACATTCAGAAAGGCAAGGGAAAGCTGACAAGCAGTTAGCTGGCTCTTACACTGCAGTATTCCTGGCTGCTAGTTGTCAATCAAATGGGGGGGGAAATCCGTGAAGTTTTTTTTTTTTTTTGGTCCCCAACCTGGTAAAGAAAAGCAGGCAGCAAAGAGCAATAGAAAGTGCAGGTTGTATGGAGTCACCCGCTTGCTTAGTCCGTGCAGTTGTGACTGAAGGATTTTTGAGGATTGTCAGCTCAGCCATTTTTTTTGTAAGGCTGCATCTTTCAGCAGCCAGCTGTTATAGGAAACAGATGTTGACCGCGTCCTCTTCCTTGTTTGCTTGGAGGAACTGCCTCCTCGCAGGGAAAGGTGCTGCAGGCTATCCTGCTAGCTAGCTCAGGGTGCTGTGTATCTGTCCAGCCTATTTGCATTTGTTAATTTCTCCAGAAACTGTCCAGGGCAAACTTCTTGACAGGCAACCCAGGGGACACAGCTGCCTGTTTCTTTTTATTTCTGCCTTTGTATCCAGGCTTATTTGATATCCTTCACCAAAAGTAAATAAATAAACAAAACGCTTTCTTATTTGTTTCCCTTCGTTGAAAGTTACTTTCGAGGGAAGTGTGGCTCTTATATTTTTACCTGCACGCTCTCTTCCCTGTGTTTATGGTGCATTACTTCTGTGGCCCTGCTGCACATCTTATGGGAGGGAAAAGGCCTGGGACATGCTTACAGATCCTGTAATTCCTGACTCTTAGGGCTACGGTAGTCGGGGAGGAGGAAGACAGGGTAAGCCAAGGAGTTGCTTTGGCACTAGAAAAAAAAAAAAAAAAGAGTAGGGTCAGATAGATGTGTAGAGGGTGTCGTGGCCTGAGAGACCGGGGGCGGGGGTCGTTAGAATTTCTTGCTGGTGTCAGGGCAGCATTCCATTTGAAAAAGTTCTAGATATTTGCAGAGATGGGCGTGTGGGCAAGAGGGACAAGGAACTGTGTCCAAGGCAAAAGAAGGCGATAGCAGAGCAGGAGACCTGGATAAGACCATGTCCACAGAACACTGTGGAGCCATCCTAACGAGGAAACTCTAGGCAGCTATACCCAAGAAAAATATGAATGTTCTGTATCTGTTACAGCGTTGTAAGGAAGAAATGTCACTTAGCAAGGATTGTTCTCTCAAGATACCCGGCCACTTTCTGTCTGAGCCTCGCACTATGTTTTGATATCTGTAAAGTGCAAGGTTTAATAAATCACCCCAAGTTTATTTCCCAAGGGATTGGGCTGGAAGAGAAAAATTAAATTGCCTAAAGCTCTCGGGAAAGATGCTTTAAGAATGGACAGTGGTATTTTTACTAATTCTCTTTTTATAGTTGTGGATCTATTGTAATATATAGTATTGAATGATTGAAGCTTCTTGATAGAGCATTGTTTCTTTATCTAAGAAAATAACCAGGCCTTTCTTGACTAGGAATAACCTTGACTCTTGGCTCTCGGGGCCATGTACTCTATCACTTAAGCTTAGGCTATACTAGGGGAAATGATGTTGGTAGAAAGCCAAGTCACTTGGATGCGAGTTAAAAGGCCACAGCTATCTGAATTGGTTGAACAGGATCCCAGGGTGGTGGTGTTCGAGCGTTTTTTACACTTGCTAAGGGAATGCTGAGCCAAACAGTCAGCAGAGCCAAATAAATGAATCTAGAGGCCCAGAAGTCGATTACTGGCTCATGTAGACCTGACCTTAATTTTTGTTTTCTCCTGGAGGAGTGCCCTAGGAAATTTTAAAAATCTATCTTTTTGGTCGTAGTCCAGTGTAGTACTGAACAGTCCACTTCTAAGTCTGTATACATAAAGATTATTCTAGAAACTCGTTTCCTGGCCTTTTCACCCCTGGCAGCAGAGTTCTCCCGTGCTTCTGAAGGTTGCACTGTTTCCTGCTTTGGGAGGAATGGGTCATTCCACACTTGCAGCCCTACCAACCATCCCCTTGGAACATTTGTCTTGTGTTCTCAGCTTAGTGTCTTGTCTCTCACAAGGGAGTGAGTATTAGTGTTTCTCCCGGGGGTTATCATAATAACAACCAGTTTTCCTTGTGTATTTGGTCTCAGTGTGGTGTTGCAGCAACAGCCCTGCAAGTCAGGTGACCAGTATTTCCCTCCAACAAAACAAGCCATGGGACATTGGGTAAGGCCCTTAGCTTTTCCAAAGCAGTTTTCTTTTCCATGCCGATAGCTGGTGATGCTGATGGCTGTTCTCCTGTTGGAGTATAACCTAACCCGTGCATGACCTCGGAACTCACAGTGTCTGCCTTGCCCTGTCTGTTGTGAACCTTAGAGGCCACCGTGAGCTACTGCAGAAGTTGTCCAGCACTGGGTGCTTGCTCTCCCTTTTATCTCAATCTCAAGTTATTTGTTTTTGCATTAGTGATGGTAGATATACAGGTAATTTTATAATTTTTTTTGTGTTGTGTGAGCAGGAGATATACACGTCCATACACACATATGCACACTTTATATGTTATATCCTATGACTGGAATGGGTACAGGATGCAATCTAGGTTGAGATGGAGCAGAGGAGATTGCAGAAAGGAAAAGAATGCAGACAAGAACATATGGGAACAGAATCATGGAGGGAACATTGGGTTTGGTTTATGGATAGGCTAAGATAGGAGACCTTTAAAGCATTGAAAGACACATCCTGCAGACTGGAGAGATGGCTCAAGGGTTAAGAGCACTGACTGCTCTTCCAGAGGACCCAGGTTCAGTTCCCAGCACCCACATTGCAGCTCACAACTGTCCGTAACTACAGTCCCAGGAGACCCAACACCCTTCCACAGGCAAAACAAAAACACCAATGCTCATTAAAAATAAATATACAATTTTTTAAAAAAAGAAAAACACATCATAACAATATCAGCAGTTTTGAGGCAGAGAATACTTTGTTAAATTATTCATCAAAATACTGGAGTAATGATAGACCCTTTAAGAGGAAAAAGACTTGTTAGTATTTACTTCATGTTAGCTAATATCAACAGCATACCTGGCCTCAAGAATACAATTACTGGTGCACAGATTCATGTTTGTACATGTGTACACATGCATACAATCATCCTTCAGCTTATTTCTCCATATGTTTTCATGGGAGAGGGGCATTGCCCGTAATGATTATGCAAGCACTCAGACTTCCATAGGTTCTTATAATTGTATTGGCATCTTTGCAACTGGAGAAGTAGTAATATGCTTTTAATGATAAAGCACTTGCCAAACTAAATTGAGGCTCTGACATATCCAATGCTGAATAAAACAGATGGTTGATGCTGTTGGTGGCATCATATACTTGCCGGTTTTTAATTTTCTGAGGTCCAAAGTATTGTAAAAAGACTCTATATTGAAGATGCATGGTCATTTAAATCTTGAAGTTACCAGTATTTTGACTGTCCTTGTGAGAGTTAATAGTGTGAACAGTTTAGTTATGTAAGGTTAGCTATGAATTTTAATACATACATTTAAGTAACTTACATGACTGAAAATTGAAAGTCTGAATTTTTTTTTATTTCTATTTTCTTTCCCTTCCTGTCCCAAATCCATGGTATTGAACGTGTGTGTGTGTGTGTGTGTGTGTGTGTGTGTGTGTGTGTACTACCAAACAATGGCAAATGAAATCTGTAACCAAGATAGATTTAAATCTATAACAAAGAAAAGAGCACAAGACAAAGCTTAAGATACAGACAATAGAAACATGAAATAGAGGTGGAATTCATCAGGATTATTAATCAAAGAGCTCATCAGAGTTATTAATTGGAACTCCACATTTGGAGCTGTGCCTTTATTTTTCTTTTCTCCTTGCACTAAGTGGTGGATAGCAGCTGTGTTTACCCACAAACGAAATCCTTGAATGTGGGTGCTAGACCCAGAAAGGTAGGGCAGTGTCTCAATATATGCTGACTGCCAGGTGGGTTAGAAAGCCCACACACACAGGAGACAAGCCACTTGTCTGTCCCCATTAATCACTGAAAACAGACAGTGGTAAATGAAAAAGCTGGCAGACAGAGATTCTCAAACAAAGATGAGCATGTAATTATGACACACCACAATGTGAACAAAGTCAACACCATAAAGGAAAGATACCCAACCGAAAACGGGAAGAGAACGTATCAAAGACCTGGAGATAATAGAGTGATCAGAAAATATTCAGAGAGCTATGGAAAGGCTTTGTGTTCACGAGAAATAATAAAACAGAGAACTTAGGAATTTAAATTTGACTTTAAATTTTTAAATGAAAATGTTGATACAACTTACATGTAAATTACTGAAACTAAAGATTGAGCTAGAGAATTTCCTCAGAATGCCACACAAAACGAGTACTTTGAAAGTATGAGAGAGGAAAAGAGCTATAAGGAATAGCAACAAAAGAGAGATATGTATGAATGAATATTCAGGTTTGTGTTCTTAGTACCAGGTAGGAATACAAAGAGATGGTTAATTATGACATCTTATACACACATACACACACACACACACACACACACACACACACACACACACACATGCATGTATTACTTTATATTTTTAAGTGGATGTGTGTGGTGTGTATCTATGTGTCATGCATCAACATGGATGAAGTCGGGCAGATAAAATGAAAGAAGAATAGACCCTATTATATTCTTACATGGAATACAGACTATAATTAACCAAAGAAAATTTGAAGTTTACCTGAGGATATACATCGCAATGTTAAAAATTAGGTGACATATTCATAAATGGATTTTGAAAGCAGTTCAAAAGGCTGTATGTTCAACTCATGTAATAAACTTAGACAGTGGAAAGAATTCCCCCAGAATCAAATACATTTTTTTTCTCATGAAAACTTTTTTTCAAAAGAATGGATTTTTTAAAAAGATTTTTATTTGGTTTATTTTATGTGTGAAAGTGTTTTTCCTACATGCATGCTTGTGCACCATGTATGTTCCTGTTGTCTGTGGAAGTCAGAAGAAGGCATCAGATCTCCTGGAACTGGGATTACTGATGCTGGTGACCCACTATCTGGGTTCTAGGAATCAACCTTGAGTCCTCTGTAAGAGCAACAAAAGCTCTCTACCACTGAGCCTTCTCTTCGGCCCCTAAAGAATGAAATGTTTAAGAAAGGAAATGTAAAGAAAACATAATAAATTCAGGAAAAATTTCAAAGAAAAAAATAAAACCAGCTAAAGTTATGATAAATAAGAAGCATATATATCACAATAAATGTAAATAGCTTAAATTTGTTTCAAAATACCATAAAAATAACATAACATCTTTTACAAGATAATTCAACAAGATATATGGTAAGATAAAAATAAAGGTGTTTAAATGTTATCCGAAAAATGCCCTTGGAAAAAAATATACTTAAAGTAATGTTAATTCAGATGAACTAGAACAGAAATTATTGAGTAGACTAAAATTTTTTCATGCCACAACACTAAGACAGCTAAATAATCATAAACTTTAAAAATACTCAACTACTTAATCCTGAAAGTCCAAAACTAAGGAATGTAGAAAAAGAACTAATAGATTTCTAATTAGGAGAGGAACTTCTTCCAAAGACAACTGATCACAAATAAAAAACACTGAAGGACTTGAATAGCAAGTTAATAGACTTGGTCTAATTGATAATTATGTCTTTTTTATTTTTACTTATTTCTTTAAGTAGTCTTTACGAAACATTCTGTATGAGGCTCCTCTCCTCCTGCATCTTCTCAATCATTTTTTCCTTGTATTTGCCCTTCTCCTTTCCGTCTTGTGAAAATGTGGTTTTCCTTTCCAGGATTCTGTTTCTTTGTTTGTTTGATTGATTTGCGGTCTTTGTCCAGTCGCAGCCTGGTGACAGCCATCTTTCTGGGGTGGATGCCCATAAGAACCGGTGTGCCATCAGCCTTTTCTTGCTGCACCCGTTCAGTAGAGATGGCCTATTTCTTCCGGGATGCCTGGACCACTTTGCCCATCTGCTGGCCTTTCCGTAGTTTACTCAGAAATCCTGAACTTCCCCATCCTTTCGGATGGGCATAGATCGAACATTATGCGTCTGTCTCAGTTTTGTGCAGAGAGGGGAAGACGTATTCTTCCCTTGGAGGTAAGAAGGTGGTTTGGAACGCCGTGTGTGCTTCTTGCTTTAGTCAGAAGGCACAAAGAGACTGCACTTGACATTGGCGGCTGCCAATCCAGTGGGAAGGGGAAGGATCTACATGTGGTTTCCGGTACAGATACTTATTATGTATTTTATACTCAAATGTTCTTCAGTAGAAGTGTAAAATAGTGTGACTTCTGTAGTTTCTAAAAGCAAGATATACCAATTCTATCATAATCACAGTGTTCTAAGAATGAAAAAAAAAAAAGGAGGTGAGGGAAAACTATAATAGGCTTAAGGTGAAAATAAAGCATGAAAATCATTTTTAAACAAAGTCTTGTATATAAATGTTCATAGTAACTTCATTTATTATACCACAAAACTGGAAACAACTCAAAATGACACTCTTCAGTGGACAGAAAAATTATTACATCTATATGTTAGGATACTATACAGTAATTAAAATAAATAAGCCATTGGTACCTGCATAATATAGATGGATTTCAAAATAGTTAAGTCTAGCTAAAGAAGGCAGACAAAATGAAATAGTATTAATATATAGGGTAAATTTGCATACTAAATTTATGTATACACACATATATAATGGAAAATGCAAACTAATATTTAGTACCCTGATAACTAGTATTTGTCTGTGGATAGAGAGAAAGAAAACAAGAATAGAAGTAGCAGAGGTCTGAAGAGGTCATCAGGTGACATCATTTTGAGGTGATGATATATTTATTTTCTCTGTGTAGGGAATGGTGTCACGTGTGTATGCATGTGAAATTTGTACATTTTATTATTTGTCAGTCATACAGCATAAACTCTGGACAACATGCTGTGTCCCTTAAAATAAAAATAGTTTTAATCATCTCAGGTTAAAAATCACTGGACATACGTTTCTAGTGGGATCTTGGGTCCCTCCAAACCCCCCATTACTTTCCAATTAAAATAGCTATATAAGGGAAAGACTAAGAAGGAATTATAACAATAGCTACATAATCATATACAACGAATCATTAGGGCTGCATATTAAGAACTTAAAATGTACGATGAAGATGTTTTCAGGTCTGTTGATTTAATATGCAGTGTTTTAAAATTTCATTGCTAATAAAAGAAATGAGAACTAATCTGTCTGTGTGCAGCAGCATGCAATTAATGAAAAGAAATATGCATGGCAGATTCATTATATAAAGAGTGAGAAATTTCTCAGCATAGCCCAGTTGTGGCTCATACTATAGTGGTACTCAAAACCATATTGATGCAGTGTTCTCTTGTCAGCCTTGATTTTAAGAAAGCGATTTGAATGACTCTGCCATTGGTGGAGTGTAGGTTTCAGAGAAAGTAGTGAGATGGGGCAAAACAATAACAGCATTAAGATTAAAAAAAAAAAAGCACATTTGAGAGTTTCTGCTTCTAAAGCAATGAAAATAATTGTAGTTTTGAGAACCATTTTGTATGCATGTGTGTTTCTGTGTGTGAAATACCACTTTTGGTTGTTTACAATCCCTTGCAACTTCAGTTCATCTCATTGGGTTGGTCTTAGTCAATTGGTGATGGCTGTTTGCCAGAGCAATGAGATGATATATTACTAATAAGTTCACAGTTTAGTGACTAAAGGCAGAGTGCTAACCTCATTTTGTTCCAGGTTATTCCCCCCCCCCCCCACATTTTCTTCCTAAGTAGATTTAGATAATCATTTAACTTCTCTTTTATTAATTAGGTTGACTCTTTGTCTATTGAGATGGATAGAATCCAGAAAGGTAAATATGCGGAGGTATCTTTCTTAGGGACTTAGTTATAGAAAGATGGAGGTTAAGGCCGTCCAATATGGGTAGGTTAATGTTTTTCAAATGTTTCTTACCTTTGGTGCTGTTACTCTTTTTGTCTATACTAGTCTATCCTGCAAACATTTGACTTATTGTCTGAGTAATCTCAATTTGAATAAATGAAAATTCAATGAAGTGGTAGTGGTGTTAAGAGCCAAGGTGATTGTGTCTTAAATGTAGAAACATATAAAACATCTAAATGATTTTGGCATACCTTTGAACAGACCTAAAATTTCCTAGTCATTTTTCATTCTGTGTGTGTCCAGTGATAAGAGCCTTGGACTATGAACACTGGAAAACATCCAACCCAACAAGAAGGGCTGCTGGCAGCTTGTGACAGTTCAGAGTTGAAATGTAGTCATTCTCCAGCCCCAAATTGATGTAAACACAGCTGTTTTCTTATAGTTCCATCAAAAGCTCACCCCCTTCCCACACACACACACACAATGTGTTAGCATGCATCATCAGTTTGGTTCAGCTTTTGCTAGGGGTTCTTTGCCATAGTATAGCAGGAATAAAATGAATAAGACAAGACTGTACTGGACTCCAGATCTTTGTGCTGGTGGAGTTACTTGGAGTTTCTTCAAGTCCATGAAGGGATCCAGGAATATATGTAGGCATCCAAATTGGGAGGAAAGACCCAAATCCAGTCATATTACTACCCAAGTAACGCGCATAGCTAATACCAGACTCCAGGTGGAAGGACCTCCTTCTCTACATATGGTAACTGTTACCAGCCTTGCCATGCTCAGGTTTGGAATCAAGCTCAACAGTGCTCTCCCGCTCAGCTTAGAGTTCAGGGCCACCTTTTGTCCCGTTTTAGGTAGTTGATGATTCTATGCTTTGAGCTTTGACACTCCTTCCTAGGTCTCTGATGTTTTTGGTAGTAAACTCTTGATCTCCTAGGGGGTCAAAGGATGCTGCTTTGTCCCATTACTTATAGAATTAAACAGTATACAACTTCCCTCGAGGGCGAAGCCTCCTCTTCGTTCTCTTTCTGGCTGTTAATATGTTTTCTTCCTGATCACTGGAGAAAAGAAGGAAAACACCAAAGAACTATTGCCACCACTTCACCTGGATGCCCTCATTCTAATCTGAAAGAAATATATATTGTATAATAACTTAGGGATTCTTTATTTCAGTTAATTTGTGCCTCTTTCTGAACTGGCCTGCTTATCAAGCCCTAAGGCAGTTAAGAAAATATTTATGGGAAGGAATATAAATATGTGAACTTGGATTTTATCTGCCAAGGCATTTGTCAGAAATCAATGGCTATATCCCTCCTCTATTATATTATGCATGATTTAATAAAGAAACTACATTTTACAACAAAGTTGTGCTATGATCTTTCACCGAGTAGATAAAAGGAAATCCTGTTCTGTATGGCCTTATGCAGGAAGCATTGAGTACTACCCAAATTTAAGGATTCTAATGGTTTTTCCAGTTGGATTGTTTTGCATACAATATAGTTAAAATGAATACCCTGCCGGTGTGATTAAAGGAATTTAGGTTAATAGATGTTGACGCCACTGGAGTCTCATGGCATTGTCATCTGTGGGTTCTGTGGTTTTGGAAATAATTGCTCCAATATAGTCTTTCTACCTTCTAAAATATTACTGAAATCCTATTTTAAAATTTTTATCAGTTTATAGAAAGTCTATAGAATACTACAGGTAAACTTTGTGGTAGGTTTTGTTAGATAATTTACAATATTACAAAATAATTGTTGATTTTATAAAACATTTCAAATTTTATTTTGATGTTCCAGTTTATTTTGTATTTGATTTATATATGTGTTTTCCATATATATATATATTTCATTTTATTATTATCTAACTCATTATTTATTATTATCTGACACATAAATTGAGTTTAAGGTTGTCTTGTTTAGGCTGTGTGTGGTGGCTCAAGCCGTTCATCTCAGTATTCAGGAGGCAAAGGCAGTTGGATCTCTGTGACTTTGAGGCCAGCCTGGTCTACATAGCAAGTTTTAGGCCAGCCAGACTATGTTTAAAAAGAAGAAGGAGGAGGAGGAGGAGGAGGAGGAGGAGGAGGAGGAGAAGAAGAAGAAGAAGAAGAAGAAATGGTCTTCTCTAAATAATAGTCACTGTAGTGTTCTGCTTCTATAATTTCCTCATCCCACTTTCCCTTAAGAATGTTCTTACTAGTCAAGGTTGCTGGTTTAAAAAAAAAATCCCCGAATCCCACCATTTACAGCTATCATAGAGACCTTGACTTCACACTGAAGAGCTTTGGAGAAAGTGTCTTCAGGCTGTTGTGAAAGTAAACTCTTACACACTCCTGTCGTCACAGACAGTGTGTCTCTGAAGGAGAAAAGGAGAGCAAAGAGTGTGTGAGTTCCCGACTCCGGGACGCTGACCCGAGTATGGACTTCATTTCTCCTTCCCTTATGTCCTCTGCTATGACCAGTACTTCTGACTCACCCTGTTCTATTCATTAGAAAGGTGAAATGCTGAAATGGTAGCCTTGAGTGACATCGCAGCCATTAATACTTTTTGTGATTTTCAGTGGGGTTCTGTCTTCCTCAATTTTCTTGTGGCTTTTTCTCAGATAGACAAGGGCCAGGTCATCATTTTAAAGAAGGAGCCAATGAGAACTGGAAATACTTCATGGCTTGCTCGATTGTGCTCCCAAAGAGGAGAACCCTGGCCAGTACAGAGTGAACCCTCTGAGAGGCAGGACTTGTCCTCCTTGAACAGCTCCATTGGGACTTTTGTTCAGGGAGTTCAGTGGGGCAGGTCACCAGAGAAGGACCCAGGGAGCAAGCTCGGGGCCACTGTGTGCATCATTTGGCCCATGTGCAGACCACGTGGAACCTTCTTGGGGACTGGAAACTGCCTGACGTGGCTCCTTTAGAGTCTGTCGCCTTGAGGTTTCCTGGCCCCATCCTTGTTTTTAATACACAGTGGGTGCTTTGTCCTGTTCGAATGTTCTTGGAGCTTGCTGACCTGCGGGAGCTTGAAGTGAAAAAAGCTATCTCCAGCGGTTCTAAATCAAGTTTTAAAACAACAAAACATTTTAATATCTCTAGCTGGAAGGGAAAGGCTTGGAGCCGTGCAACTGGCAGGCAGTGTGGAGTGGCTGAGGAAGAGCTGATTCTGGGGCCAGTGCTGGACACAAAGTGAAGTGCTCTGAAAGAAACCCAGACAATCTCTCCTGTCTGGGTTCCCAGTGAAGTCAGAGGGGACAGTCCTGGCAGTGCTATGGATGTGTATGCTGGGATAGATATAAACAGCAAGAGTCTCAGCCCTGTGGCTATAAAAAGAAATAGTTTTTATGATGTATTCGTTGTTTCAGAGCAGGCTGTGAGTTGTGTTTAACTTTTAATTCCTATGCACTTCAAAACCCGGGTTTCTGTCTGCCCAAGTGCTTAAGCTCTCTCAGATGTTTTTATTGTGTAATGCTTTCTCCAGATTCTTCTTTTAATGTATGGTTCCCCCCCCCCCTCACAATCTGTTAAAAGACCAGTCTGTGTGAATCTTGACACTATCATTCTGTTTCATGGTTTTAATTTAATGTGGGTTGTCGCAGCCGGGAGTATGTGATTAATAAGAGCACTGAAGAGCACTGTATTGTTTATCACAAAAACAGATAATATTTTGTATCTAGGCAAGATGCATCAAAAACTAGACTTGCTTATATCTTACTGAACCTAAGTCACATTTCAGTTCACTTTGGAATTCCGCACATCATATGAATTCACCCTAAACTTGGAGATGTGTATCTCTTGTGGCACACGTGGTTAAATGATATGAAATATGGGTTGTCGTGTCTTTAATTTCTGTATGTGTGCATGAGCACATGTGCACACATACATCCATACATTTGTGTGTGAACATGCTGGAAAGAATACTGTTAGCCCAGGAGTCAGTGTGCTGAAGAGTGGGAGTATTTCTATAGAGTTTAGAAATCCATGCTCAACTGCTTAGGTATTTTTATATACTTGTTTTTTTTTATTTTTATTTTTTTAATGTACTTGTACTGGCTATTTTTATGTCATTGTGATACAAGTTAGAATCCTTTTGGAAAAGGGAATCTCAGTTGAGAAAATTACCCCACCAGACTGACCTATAACCAAGCCTGTGGCACATCGTCTTGATTGATGATTGACGTGGGTCTTGGTGCTCCTGGGTTGTAGTCCTATAGCCTGAGAAAGCCATGAAGAACAAGCTAGTAAGCCAACACTCATCTGTGCATCAGTTTCTGCCTCTGGGTTCCTGCCTTGAGTTCCTGCCCTGACTTCCATGGATGAGAGATGATAAGCTGTAAGCTGAATGAAATATACTCTTATTCCTCAAGTTGTTTTTGGTCATGGGGTTTTTTTTTTATCACAGCGTTAGAAGCCTCAACTAAGACAATGCTTGTACAATTTAATCCAATAATAAGTGATGGTCCTGGTCTGCCTTGCATGTTGCTCTCCGACAGCTGTGTGTCATGTCTGATCGCACTAGAGTCCTGAGTCGGTGATAGGTGTGCTTGCCACAGTGGTCTATCCAAGCCATCCTCAAAAGCTGTGTCAGACAAGTGGCTTATAGCCGGTCTTCTTCAGATATGAGCCTTGGTGGTTATTTGAGTTATCTTGTAGCAGTCTGCCTCCCAGTGATTTAATCTCATAAAATAATCTGAAAATACATGATAAATTAGCTGTCACTCAAACCTGTTAAATTGAAAAAAAAAAAGCACTGTTTTAAATTCCCTGGCATGGTGCTTTGTTATCTCAAATTGAAGACTGGCATGATAGGGAAGTCAGTGTCCTGGAAACTGTGTGTGTGTGTGTGTGTGTGTGTGTGTGTGTGTGTGTGTGCGCTTACACGTGTGGCGCATGCACAAAATGGACACAGTTGTGCCTGTGGAACTATGCTGACAAAGACATTGTCCCTAGACTCTCATTTAGACATATCCATCTTGCTGTTACCCATTCTGAAAGACTTTTTTTTTTCAAACCTAAACACCTCCCATTTCTTTAACTATTTTTCACATGGCATGGTCTTCTGGTCTTTTTCTGTTGTGGTTGCCCTCTGGACCAGTTTTAAAGTGGGTCTGTTTGAAGTGCTCAGAATGAGGTGCCATGTGTAGTCTGGTAGGTGTTGGTATCTTCAGCTTCCAGTGCTGTTTCTCTTAGTGCCAACAGGCCATGACCTGGCACCCCATGGGCTCACATTGGGCATGCCTCAAAACAACCAGCTGCTATTAGTCAGGTGCTTCCTGTTTCTGTTCTTCAGTTGATTTCAAATACTAGACATTACTTATAGTCTATTCAATTTCACTGTGTAAGCGCTGGCTTATTGTTCCAGCTTGTCATTTTTTTTTTCTTTGACAAGCTTTCAATTTTATCACCCATAGTATTAGTCGTTTTTTTTTTTTTTTTTCAGCTTTGGGCCATCTCTAAATATTAATGTGATGCCTTTGTTCAATTAAAACATATAAATGTATGAAAGCGTCTGCTGTGTGCTGCTAGTCTTGGGCTCCCTGCTAGAGATAACGAGATGACTATAATGGAATCATTCCTTCAGGGAGCTCACAGGCCATGGGGAATAATAGACATGCAATTACCTAACTATTATGTGGTGTGATAATTGCTATAATAGAGTTGTGTGTAAAGGGCCCTGAGACCTAAGGTTGGTTGAAAATCATAGAAAAGGTAGCTGGTTCTATGTTGGCATAGATCCCTGCATTTCCAGTCACGGCAGATGTTAGGGACCCAACTGCTGCCTTTCAGTTTTCCTTTTCTCTCCCTTCTGTTTCATTCTTAGCCAAAGACACAACAGAAGGCTTGTCAGATGTTTTCCTGAAATGATCTTATACCATTGTACTTTCCAAATGGATCCAGAAACCCGCAGGTCGATCCAGAAGGAATTGACGATTATTCAGCCTGATTGGTGGCGAACCTGTGGTGGTTCATCATAATCTGAATTTTGAAGGCCAGGGTAGTTTTTGCCTACCACCAATCTTCTGGTCACAGTCCCGTTCTCAATGGTTTTACAGTACTGCTCAGAGCGGTTTTGTGATGACACCAAGTTTTGCTATCTCAGTATGTAATCTGTCTAGATCTGAAGACTTGAGTTACACTCTATCTTCAAACTCCAGATTCCTCTTAACTCCTTCCAAATTGAAAATTATTCTTTTTTTTTATGTCCTTTCTGCTTTTCCCCCCCTCATCTGATCTTAGTTTTTTTTTGTTTTTTTTTTGCAAGTGTAAATCCATGTGAGGCTTTCACTCTTCCCTTTCATCCTGCATTAATTATCTTTCTCATTTGGATGATTAGCCATGCGTTGTTCTCTCTCTCTCTCTCTCTCTCTCTCTCTCTCTCTCTCTCTCTCTCTTATAGCCATGGTATTGAAAACCTTCATGAAAGTTAGGGTAGGTGACTGTTTTGGGTGCTGTGGTCTCTAGGATAACACATGAACCACTTCTTCTTGATGAGTCACAATCAAATTAGACAGATTCATCATGGTCTTCAATCCTTCCTTGCTATGAAAACATCAGATGAGTAAGAAATACGCTCACCAGCCCTGAGGATGTCATGATGTCATGCCTCATAGCACCTGGCTCTGATCGTGTGACTGTCACTGTCATTGTGTTTGCCACCAAGACTGGACAAGTCACACTTCGGCCATCACCTGTACTTGTATGGGTAGTAGCTTCCAGTTGCAACTTTGTCTCTCCTTTGGGGGGCTGTACTGATGACCTGCCCGCCTCTTTACTGATTGTTGTCCTAGTTAGATTGTCCTGACTGCTATATTGAAACATCATGACCAGAGCAACTTGGAGAAGAAGGGGTTTTTTTTTCAGCGTACACTTCCAGGCAACAGTCCATCACTGAGGGAAGTCAGGACAGGAACCTGGAGGCAGGAGCTGATGCAAAGGCTGTGGAAAAGTACTGCTTATTAGCTTATGTCTCATGGCTTGCTCAGCCTGCTTTCTAATAGAATCCGGGACCACCAGCTCAGGGATGGCTGGTTGACCCACCTTGGGCTGGGGCCTCCCCCATCAATCACAAATTAAGAATGTGTCTGTTAGCTGGATCTTGTGGAGGTATTTTCTAAATTGAGGTGCCCTCCTTTCAAACTCTAGCTGTGTCAAGTTGACATCAAACTAGCCAGCACGCTCGGTCCTTTGTCATTTTGACACACAAAGACATCATTGTTAAGCCATAACCTTTTTCTTTTTTGTTCTTCCTAAGATCACACATTAATATCAACGATATAAATATTCCAAATTTTGAAAGTCCCCCAGTCTTTAAAACCTTAAACACCTGTGAACTCAGTATCTTTAAAATCCAAATTCTTTTAAAATTCAAAGTCTCCCAACTGTAGCCTCCTGTAAAATCAAAAATGAATTAAGTACTTTTCTTCAAGAAGGAAGAGCCAGGACACAGTCACAGTCTGAATAAAACAAAAACCAAACTCTAAAAATGTAAATAACTCAGTGTCCAGTTGTCTGGGCTTCACTCACAGTCTCCTGGGCTCTCCCAAAGGGCTTGAGACACTTCTCCAGCTCTGCCCTCTGCAGTACACACAGTTTGTCTTCTAAGCTCAAGCTGGCTTCCTGTTACCGAGTGCTGTTCTTGGTGGTCATCCCATGGCACTGGCGTCTCCCAAACTACTGGTGCCCCTTGTTGGAACTAGGCTCCCCTTCCACTAGTAGCTGCTCCTGGACTCTCTAAAAGGACTCTAGTCCCACCATACAGTGCCAAGCCTCAGCTGCTATCCATGACCCCACATGCCAGCAAAACCAGTACCACCTGGGTGACTACTACACTACCAAGTTGGGCTGCTAGCCCAAGGTACAGCCTTGGCCACTTCTGGAACACAGCTGCTGTGTGCTGACATGAGGAAATGCTTCCCAGAAGACTTCACTTCAGTGATGCTGGGCTCTTCTCAATCACAGCTTATTCTTCACCTCCTGCTGACAGCATCCATTGTCCCAGCAAAGAAAAGATTTCATTTTAGTGGTTCTGGCCTCTTGTTAATCACAGCCGTTTCTTCGACTCCAGCTGACCAGACACCACAGATTCTTCACACAAACGACCCTGCAGAGTCTTTGCTTCCCTCTGAAACTTCACAAGCCAGGCTCCTGCCCTCAACATTCTTATCTTCAGGCTCCTACAGAATAACTCCAGGAGCCCTCAACATTCAATGGCTTTTTTAGCCCCAAGTTCCAAAGTCCTTTCAGATTCCTCAAAAAAACAACATGGTCACGTCTGTCATAGGAAACCCCACTCTCCTGGTACCAACTTTTGTCCCAGTTAGGGTGACTATTGCTGTGATGAGACACCATGACTAAAGCAACTTGGGGAAGAAAGTGTTTTTTTCAGCATATATTTCCAGGTTAGTAATTTTTCTCATTTCTGCACCAAAATGCTTGACAAGTGTAACTTAAGGAAGGAAGATCTTATTTTTGGCTCAGGGTTCAAGGATACAGTCCATCATGGCAGTGAAGTCATGGTGGGAAGAGCTAGAGGCAGCTGATCACGTAGGATCCCCAGTCAGAAAGCAGGGGGTGGGTAGGCAGGGCAGGGCACTGCAGTTGTCATAATCTGTCTGCTGTTTCGTTCTGTGCATTTCCGGGACCCTAGCCCGTAGATTGGTACTGCCCACAGTTAACTCTATCCAGAAATGTCTTCACAGACATGCTCAGAGACTTGTCTGCTAGGTGATTGAGACCCTGCCAATTGACAGTCAATATTAACTCTCACACCAGCTTCTTAGTCTATGCAGCCTTACTCCTAATTCGTTTAAACTGTAGAGAATTTTTTAGAATATTTGTTATTCATTGACACTTTCATACATGAATATATGATGTTTCTTCATCGTCCACTTTCAGTCCACCTCTCCAACTCTGTCCCCCACACTTCTCCTCCTTCTTTCATGTCCTCTTAGTTTTATTTTGTTTTAAAATAGCCCACTGAATCATAGTGTTATCTTCATAAGTGTGGGCCATCACCTGGGGAGAATGTTGACTCCTTAGTTGGCTTGATAATTTCTAATGAGTAATGATAGAATAACTTAACTCTGGGTTTCAGGTCAGGGATGTCTCAGATCTCCAGTATAGCTGTATATGTTGCCCTTTATACTTGGGTATATGGTATAATGCTGTCTATGTATCAGTCGGATTTTCCTCACAAAACATAAATATTTAGTGAATTTTAAAATAGTGCTTTAGAGCAGTGGTTCTCAACCTGTGGGTCATGACCCTTTGGGGGGAGTCTAATGGCCCTTTCACAAGAGTCACATATCAGACATTTATATTACGATTCATAACAGCAAAATTACATTTATGAAGTAGCAATAGAAATAATTTTATGTTTGAAGGTCACCACAACATGAGGAGCTGTATTGAAGAGTCATAGCATTAGGAAGGTTGAGAACCACTGCCTTAGATAATATTAAAAACAAAACATTAGGATCAAAATATTTATTTAAAGGTGTATTTTTATTTCACGTGTTTAAGTATGTGCCCACATGTATATCTGTGCAGCACCTGCATGTCTTTTGCCTGTGAATACCAGAGGAAGAGGTCAGATCTGTTCAAATTGGAGTTATAGACTGGTGTGAGCCACCATGTGGGTGCTGATAACTGACCTGGGTCCTCTAAGAACAGCAGGTGCGCTTAACTACCAAGTCATCTCTCCAGCTCTTGTAGATCAGAGTATTTTAAGGCTGTTATATAATATAAAACTACTCTATAGATTTGTTTACATTCATATTGGAAATATAGTTTGTTTCTGCTGTTATATAGATTAATATTTCTATTAAGAATATATTCTATTATCTTTGTTATTACATGTTTCCTATTGTTTTATATCATTTACATTTTTAGACATTTGGATAAGTAAAATGGTATCATATAATTTTATTGTTTTATTTTTTAAAATTGAAATTGAAAATTTTAATGTTTGCAGTCCGTTGGTAATTGTTCTTATCTCATCATTTTGCTCTTCAATATATGGCGACTTTACCAGTTATTTTAGGGGAAATTTCACTTCAACATTTTTCTTGAAATTTTCATTGATGATATGTCAAGGTTTTTGGTAAGTTTGGGGGAAGAACTGAGATTTTTTACATCGTGTGATAGTTTATACCGGCAACGATTTATTTTATTATGTTTTAATTTTGTGTTTATGTGTCTGTGTCTTTGTATGGGTGTGTGCACGTGTATGCAAGTGCCCTCGGAAGTAGAAGCCAGAGGCATTGAGTCCCTCTGGAGCTGCAGTTGTGGGTGGTTGCAAACATTTCTGACTTGGGTGCTGGGAACCAAGCTATCTCCAATCTTCTGGTCCTCCAGAAGAGCGGTACATACCACCAAACCGTCTCTCGGTCATTATAAACAGTGTTTTATGTTGTGTATACATGTGTATGTTCCACTTACAGAAACTTCAGAATGCATCTTCAGATTAGCATGATTTTCATTTTCAAATTGTATTATATAGAAATTTGAAAGCATTTAAATTTATTTCTAATTATCAGTAGAACCATATTAGTTCTGAATCTTCCAGTTAATTATTTGGGGTTTCTAAGTGTTTGGTCATCACTTGCAGTATTTCTTACATCAATTACCTGTCCCATTATATTGTGAGAATCTTCAAAGCAATGCTGTCTCTGGTGACAGTGTAGCTAAGGATACTTTAGAAATTGTTGGTCGGGTAAACTCACTTGAACCTCATCATTCAAGATTTGGACTAGAATTGATGAAGTTAGAGATGCTGTGTATAAATAACAGGAGTACAAAATAGGAAGTCACAAATGACATCGAAAACCATCAATAGGAGACCACTCGGGCTGCGTAGTAGGGGAAAAGATTGTGCAAAAAATGAAAAAAAAAATTATTGCATGGTTCTAGTGGTATGTCATTCCGGCCTTGTGAATAGATCATCCTTGAAAATGGCGGGAAAGGAGATCTTAGCGAAAAGGAAACTCATAGACAATAGCAGTGAGGAAGGATTTATTCACGTTGGGCGAAAGTGTAAAGGTTCACAAATGCTGTGTATGGATTCAGGTTATTGAGAGCTTTGGGTGGCAGGCCTCATTCTTTATCGCTTCCCAAGGTTTTCCACAGTATCAGCTACATTGAAAGGACCATATTTTCATGATGGACAGAATGAACAAAAACTGCCAAGTGCTGGAGGTAATGGGTAGACACAGGGACACATGACTCAGGCCACACTAGTCACCCAAGGGTTCCAAGCTCTCGGCACATCTTCCATCATCCCAGGGCACATCTGGGTTAGCAAGGTCATACGATGTCAATTTTATTGTTGTTTCTCGATGCAACGATATTTCACTGGAAAGCTGTTTTGAGGTATTTTGCCCAGAAAACCACTTTGTCCCCTTCCCATGCACATATAGGCTCTCCTTTTAAGGTACCATATATGTTTGATTTTCTCAGTTGAAATCCCGAGAGTCCCATTCATTAACCTTGCCTTCAAAACCATTGGTTTGAATTAGAAGCAGAGATGACAGTCTATGTGTATCTCAAGTTCTTACTTCCTTGCCTTGTCACCAGAGACAGATTTAGATGTCTCAAGTCTAAGCCATTTCACTTGCAGTTCAGTGTTAGAACCCTGGGTTTTGACTTTTGACATGGGATATCTCCCCTCCTCCCCCCCCCCCCCCCTCTCTCTCTCTCTCTCTCTCTCTCTC
>CABHPP010148077.1:37707-61144 GCA_902168425.1 Peromyscus attwateri | reverse complement strand
AAACCAAGTCATCCATTCAAAAAATGGGCAAGTAAAATGACAGGCAGTTTTCGAAAGAAGGAATACAAATGGTGACTAATATCGAAAAAGGTGTTCTGTATGCTCAGTCATCAGGAAAATGCAAATTAAAGCTGCTTTGAGATTCCATCTCACCCTAGACGAATGGTCATCATCAAGAAGACAAAGGCTTGCTTTGTAGGGGCCCCTTCTCTATTCCAGCTCCATTCGCTGGGGACTCTACTTCTTGGTGTGATCTGGGGTCCCCCTAGCCCTTACATCCCTGTCTCTCCAGACTTATTCTTTGCCCTGCTGCTTGAAGGAGCCCCTCCCTCCTCCACTCTCTGGGGACACCCTGTTGGTGCTAACTCAGTCCCTCTAGCTCTTTCCCATAGACCCTCTCCTGCATTCCTCCTCAACTATCTCCATTCCTTTCTGCCACCCATCTACCCATAGAAGTACCCCCTGTCAGGGCCACCACAGCCACCACACTTGCCTAGAATCCAGACACAGCAACAGCAACCACAGAGTAGAACATCCACTCAACAAAGACAAGACTAGATACGGACACCAAGAAAGACCTCAAACATCATGACTACAAATACCTAGATCCCAAGGCAAAAACTGCAGACATGACCAGCCAAGATAATATCTATGCCTCCACCAGATGTCAGTCAGCCTATTGCAGAAGGCCCTGAGAAATGCAATATAACTGAAGCAGAAGACAAGGACTTCAAAATAGCAATTATGAATATGTTCAAGGACCTGAAAGAGGCTATGAGTAAATCCCTTAGTGAAATCTGTGAAAACCAAACAGTTGAATAAAATAATGAAAATAATTCAGAACATGAAAGTGAAATTTAACAAATGGAATCACTAAAGAAAACACAAACTGAAATAAAACCGGAAATGGAAAGTTTAGGATGTCAAACAAAACCTCAGAGGTAAGCTCCACCAACAGAGTATAAGACATAGAAGAAAGAACCTCAGGTGTTGAAGACGAGTATTAGAAATGGACACCACAGCCAAAGAAAATGTCAAATCTAAAACATTCCAGGCACAAAACATCTGGGAAATCTAGGGCACTATGAAAAGACCAAATATGTGAATAATAAGCATAGAGGAAAAAGAAGAAACCTAGGTCAAAGGCATAGAAAATATTTTTAACAATACCATAGGGAAAAAAATATACTAACTTATAGGAGTTGCCTATTCTTGCACAGGAAGCATACAGAACACCAAATAGGACTAGAAAAGAAATTCTCCACAACACATCATAATCAAAATACTAAATGTACAGAAGAAAGAATATTAAAAGCTACCAGGAAAAAACAAGCAAAAACAATTCACACCCGACTTCTCAATGGAGACTCTAAGCCAGAAAGGTTAGGACAGATGTTCAACAAAGTCTAAGAGACTGCAGATGCCATACCAGACTACTAGACCCAGCAAAACTATCAATCCCGATTGATGGGGAAAGAACAGTATGCCAGGATAAAACCAAATTTAAGCCATATCTCTCTGCCAATCTAACCCTACAGAAGGCACTCGAAGGAAAACTTTAGTCTGAAGAGGTTAACCACACCCAAGAAGACACAAGCAATAAATAATCCCAGAATAGTTAGTTAAAAGAGGGAGGAAAACCCACCATAACAATAAAATAACAGGAATCCATAAGTACGCCTCATTGAAAACTCTCAATGTAAATGGTCTCAATTCCCCAATAAAAAGACACAGACTAACAGACTGGATTAGAAAACAGGACCCATCTTTCTGCTGTATCTGAGAAACACACCTCACTCTAAAGAATAGACTTTTCCTCTGGGTAAAAGGACAGAAAAAGATATTCCAAGCAAATGGACCCAAGAAGCAAGCAGGTGTAGCCATTTTAATATCTGACGAATGGACTATAAACCAGAACTAATCAGAAGAGATAGAGAAGGACACTAGATACTCATGAAAGGAAAAATCCACCAAGAGGATATTTCAATTCTTAACATCTGTGCACCAAACCCTCACACACTGATAGTGGGAGACTGCAATACCCACTCTTGCCAGTAGGCAGGTCATCTAGACAAAAACTAAACAGAAAAATTACGGAATTAAATAACATCATAAATCCAATGGACCTAGCAGACATCTACAGAACACTCCACCCAAACACTACAGAATATACTTTCTTCTCAGCAGCTCGTGGAACTTTCTCCAAAAGTGACCATATACCAAGACACAGAGCAACACTCTACATATGTAAAGAAATAACATCCTGCATCCTATCTGACCACCATGAACAGCAGAAACAGCAGAAAATATACAAACTTATGGAAAATGAACAATTCACTTTTGAATGAAAAATGTGTCAGGAAAGAAATCAAAAAGAAAATTTAAATCTTTTAGGAAGTGGATGAAAATGAAAACACAGCATACCCAAATCTACGGGAAATAAGGAAGGCAGTTTTAAGAGACAAGTTCATAACACAAATGCATACATTAAAAAATTGGAGAGACCTCATATTAGTAATTTAGTGATACACCTGAAAGCTTTAGAACAGCAGGAATAAATGACACCCCAAGCCAGTAGACACCAAGAAATAATCAAAATCAAGGCTGAAATCAATAAAATAGAAATAACAACAAATACAAAGAATTGATGAAACAAACAGGTGTTTCTCTGTAGACGAATTGCTAAATGGTCTTATTAAATAAAAACTCAGTGCCAGCTATTGGGGTAAATTCTGAAAGATCAGAGAGACAGAACAAGCCACAGCTAACCTCACCTCGCCAACTTCTCAGCTGATCCCGTTTCCTCAAACTGGAAGCCTCTGTGTCTTCATCGGAATGTATCTCAGCTGAACTGCTGCTAAAAGCCTAAAAGCTTAAAAGCCTCTAGTTCCTGGTCCTCACACTTATATACCTTTCTGCTTCCTGCCATCACTTCCTGGGATTAAAGGTGTGTGTCACCACGCCTGGCTGTTTCCAGTGTGTCCTTGAACTCACAGAGATCCTGATGGATCTCTGCTTCCCAAGTGATAAGATTAAAGGTGTGTGTGCCACCATTTCCTGGCCTCTATGTCTATCTAGTGGCTGTTCTGTTCTCTGACCCCAGATAAGTTTTTTGTTTTTTTGTTTTTGTTTGTTTTTTTGTTTGTTTGTTTGTTTGTTTTCTGGTTTTTCGAGACAGGGTTTCTCTGTGTAGCTTTGCGCCTTTCCTGGAACTCACTTGGTAGCCCAGGCTGGCCTCAAACTCACAGAGATCCGCCTGGCTCTGCCTCCTGAGTGCTGGGATTAAAGGCGTGCGCCACCACCGCCCGGCAAACATTTTTTTTTTTTTTTTTTTGGAGCTGAGGATCGAACCCAGGGCCTTGCGCTTGCTAGGCAAGCGCTCTACCACTGAGCTAAATCCCCAACCCCTCCCAGATAAGTTTTTTAGGGTGCACAATATATTGGGGGACACAATATCACCACATTTCTCTAAGAAAATCAATAAGACCAGCCATATTAACTTAAAGAAAAGAGAGAAGATCCAAATAAGTAAAATTAGAGATCAAGATGGGGACATTACAAGTGATACTGAGGACATTGAGATTATCATAGAGACAAACTTTAAAAATCTGTACTCCAAGGCAGACGGTGGTGGCGCACGCTTTTAATTCCAGCACTCGGGAGGCAGAGCCAGGCAGATCTCTGTGAGTTTGAAGCCAGCCTGGTATACAGAGCAAGATCCAGGACAGGCACCAAAACTACACTGAGAAACCCTGTCTTGAAAAAAAAAATCTGTACTCCACCTAACTGGAAAACCTAAAAGAAATGGATGAATTTCTTTATATATATATAAAAAATTTAGTATGATATATATAAAATTTATAAATTTTTTATAGCATACTAAATTTAAATCAAGATCAAATAAGCAATTTAAACAGACCCATAACACCTAGTGAAATAGAAGGAGCAATTAAAAGTCTCACAACCAAAAACCACAAACAAACAAACAGACAAAAATCCAGGGCCAGGTGGATTCAGTCCAGAATTCTACCAGCCCTTCAAAGAAGAATTAATACTCTTCAAATAATTCTGCAAAATGGAAACCGAAGGAAAATTTCCTAGTCCCTTATATGAAACCACAACTGCCCTGATAACAAAACCACACAAAGACAGAACAAGAAAGAAAATTATAGACCAATATTCCATATGAACAGAGATGCAAAACTTCTCAATAAAATCCTTGCCATCTGGATCCAAGAACACATGAACAAGCCCATGATCAAGCTGGCTGCATGCCAGCTTGTTCAACATACCTAAGTCAATAAACGTAATCTACACTATAAACAGACTAAAGACAAAGACCACAAGATCATCTCATGAGATGCAGAACGGATATTTTACAACATCTCTTCACGATAAAGGTCCCAGCAAGACCAGGCATACAAGGGCTATAGCTCAACACAATAAGGTCAATCTACAGCAAGCCCACAACCAATCAATCTAAACAGAGAGAAAATCAAGCATTTCCACTAAAATCAGGAACAAGACAAGAACGTCCCTTTCTTTATAGCTATTCAATATAACACTTAAAGTCTTAGCTAGAGCAATAAGACAGCTGAAGGAGATCAAGGGGATACATATAAGACAGAAAGAAGTCCAAGTATCCTTACTTATAGATGAGGTGGTTTTATACATACAAGACCCTAAAAACACGAACAAGAATCTCCCAGAGTTCATAAATACTTTCATCGAAGTTGAAGGATATAAAATTAATGCACAAAAATCAGTAGCCTTTTTACATATAAATGACAGACTGAGAAAGAAATCAGGAAAACAGTATCTTTCACAATAACCACAGAAATATCGTGTGATAGTTCTAACCAGCAAGTGAAAAACTTGTATGATAAAAACTTTAAGGCATTGAAGAAAGAAATTGAAGACACCAGAAAAATGGAAGGATCTCCAATGCTCATGGATTAGTAGGATTAATATTGTAGAAATGGCCATCCTACCAAAAGGAATCTACAGATTCAATGCAATCACCGTCAAAATTCCAATATAATTCATGGAAATTGAAAAAACAATTTTCAGCTTCGTATGGAAACACAAAAACCTAGGATAGGCAACACAATCCTGAATAATAAATGAACTACTGTGGGTATCGCCATTCCAGATCTCAAGTTGTACTATAGAGCTACATAGTAATAAAAACAGCATAGTATTGGTATAAACACACACACATTGATCAACAAAATTAAATTGAAGACTCAGACATTACAAAGAATCTTAAAACACACACTGGAAACAAGATAGCATCTCCAAAAAAAAAAAAAAAAAGAATGGTGCTGTTCAAACTAGATGGCTACCTTGTAAAAGAATGCAAATAGATCCATATTTATCACCCTGCACAAAACCCAACTCCAATGGATCAAGGACCTCAAAATAAGACCAGATACCCTGAATCTGATCAAAGATAAAATGGGGAATAGACTTGAACTCATTGGCACAGGAAAGGATTGTCTGAACAGGACACCAACTGCACAGACACTAAGACCAGCAATTAATAAATGAAACTTCATGGAGGTAAAAGTGTCTCTGTTTCAAAGGACACCATCATTTGGGCAAAATGATAGCCTAGAGAACAGGAAAAGATTTTTACCAATTACATACAATCAGATAGATGGTTAGTATCTAAAGTTATAAAGAATGAAAAGACTGAACATCAAGAAAACATATAACCCAATTTGAAAATGGGTTACAGAATAAGCAGAGAGCTCTCAAAAGAGAAAACACAAATGACTGAGAAACATTTAAGGAAATATTCAATATCCTTAGCCATAAGGGAAATGCAAATTATAACTCCTTTGAGGTTTGATCTTCCACTAGTCAGGTTGGCCAAGATCAATAAAACAAATGACAGCATAGGCTGGCAAGGATGTGGGGAAAGTGGAGCACTTATTCATTGCTGGCAGGACTGCAAACTTTTAAAGCCACTATGGAAATTAGTGAGGCAGGTTCCCCAGGAAGCTGGGAGTAGCTCTACCTCAAGGTCCAGCTGAACCACTCTTGAGTATGTACCCAAAAGATTCTACATTCTACTATGAGGTACTTTCTCATCCATATTCATTGCTGCTCTTTTCATATTAGTCAGAAATTGGAAACAGTCTAGATGTCTATCAGTGGATGAATGGGTAATGAAACTGTAGAGTATGTACACAATGGAATATTACTCAGCTCTTAAAAATGAAATTATGAAATTCACAGATGTGATGACTTTTTGGTTGTCAACTTTGCAACGTCTGGAGTTAATTTAAACCCAAGCCATTGGGTACACTTGTGAGAGATTTTTCTTGAGTGGATCGGTTGAGGTGGGAAGACCCACATTAAAATCAGGGCCACAGTTTCTGGTGGCAGCCTGTATAAAGGACACGGAGAAGGGAGCTCTTGCCCTTTGCTTGCTTGCTCTCTCTCTCTCTCACTGGCAAGTCTATTCCTTCAGTGGCATTAGAGTCTACTTGTTCTGAATTCTGGCATATACTGAAGACCAGCTGATGTATCCAGCTGCATGGACTGAACAATCTCTGGATTCTTAGCCTTTCCATGGGAGACAGCTATTGTTGAAATAGTTGGACCACAGCCTGTAAGCTACTTGAATAAATCCTCTGTGTGTGTGTGTGTGTGTGTGTGTGTGTGTGTGTGTATACGCATGTATGTAATGTATGTATTCATTCATTCTATCAGTTCTGTTTCTCTAAAGAACCTGGACTAATACAGCCTGTAAATGAATGGAGCTAGAAAAAAAAAATTATCCTCAGGTAATTCAGACCCCCAAAGACAAATACTGTGTTTTCTCTTAAATTTACATATTAGCGTTTAAGCCTTCAATATGCTTGCCACAATCCATATAACTCCAGAGGTTAGGTACATTGGGAAAAGACAGGGGTGGGGGGCTCTCCCAAGGAAGGTGGGGATAGAATATGTTATCATAGACTCTATAAATTATAGAGAGACAAGGGGGGGGGCTGTTGAGACCAGAGTGGAAGGATTCAATGTGGGGGAAGGAAGAAAGGGATAAGGGAGAGAATATGGAGAGGACCGGCTAACACTAAAGGCCATTTGAGGGACCGTATGAAATCTGCTACTGTAGAGACCTCCTAAAGTTTATGCATATATGAAAGGAATCTAAATGGAGTCACCAAACAATGGGGGAGACAATGTCCTACCTAGACATCTTACATTACCAAGTAAAGTGCCAGGAATGGGTTACATCTAGTTGAGTTACTGGCCAAAGGGGTCCCATGGAAGCCCTGAAACACCTCAGGCTATTGGTTGCTCTCCACAACCTGATGGTAAGGACCTGTTGCTGAGGACAGCACTTACACATCCCATCTAACACAGAGAAGCGAAGCTGGTACCTACCTAGAGCCTTCACCCTACTGACTAGTGTTTGTGGCGCTAGCAGGTACTGTGCTCACTACCAGAGAGGAAAGGTAACCACCCACCCAGCTACAGATGCTGTGATCTACAATTGCGACCTGCCTAGGCTGGTGCAATCGTGGCACAAACATCGTGGAAATAACCAATCACTCTCTGATTGGATTTAAGGCTCACTCCATGAGATGGAACCATGCCTGACACTGCTAGGGTGGCCAAGAACCTGAGACTAGCTAGGCCATGGGCCCATTGGAAGACCAAATACTGAAGGAACATAGCAATAAAATGACTCCTAATGACAGCCTGCTACACCCATAGATCAGTGCCTTGCTCAGCCATCATCGGAGAAGCCTCTTCTTGCAGCATATGGAAGCTGTCACAGAGATCCACAAATGGGCAGTGGGCAGAGAGTGAGCGACTTTGGAGCACTCCATTTTAAAAGGGGTGTCTCCATCAGACTTCTCTTCTAAGGGCTGAGGGAGCTATGTGGAAGAGGAGGTGGAAAGATGGTGAAAACCAGAGGTGGTCAATGACTCCAAAGAAGCAGTGTCAAGTTTTCTCCGATGGGCTCTGACTGGGTCTATTCACCACACTTCAGGGCAGGCTCCATGAGTAGCTGATCGAAGCCAAGTGAACTCAGCGGTGGTTTTAATAGGTGTTTTGTCTCATATTGCTTTGTTTGGTCATTTAAAAAAGTCTTATTGGTCTTTTGCTTGTATGTTTTTGTGGGGTTTTTTTGTTTGGTGTGTTTGTGTTTATTTTGTTACTTGTTATTTGTCTTTTTAAAGAAAGAAAGAATGTGGAGTTGTGTCGGTCGAGGGTGGGGTGGGGAGAATCTTGGAGGAGTTGAGGGAAGGGAAATCGTGATCAGAATATATTATATGAAAAAAATTGTGTTCAGTTAAAGAAGGAAAGAAAACAAAGGACAACCAATGCTGGTGAAGACATGGGGGGGGCGGTGGGAAGGAACACTCATTCATTGCTAATAGGGCTATAAAATTGTGCAGCCACTAGGGAAGTCAGTACCGAGAATGCCTAAGTAATTATAAATAGAACTGACTTGGGGCCCACTCCCAGATGTATACCCGAAAGACTCTAAGTCAATATACCACAGAGATGTATGTGAATCCCTTCTTACTGCTACTCTGTTCACAGCTAAGAAGTGGAACCAGTCTGGATCTCCATCAATAGATAAATGGATAGAGAAAGTGGGATTTTATTCAACCATGATAAAGAAAAATGACATTTGCTGGAAAATGGATGGTAATGGAAATTATGCTAAGTGAAGTTAATTAGACTCAGAAAGACACATACTGCATGCTTTCCCTCATGTGTTATATTAGTCAGGATTCTCTTGAGGAACAGAACTGATAGATGACCATATATATATGATTTATTAAAATGGCTGGCCTAGCTAGTCCAACAATGGCTGTCTTCCAGTGGTAGGTTCAAGAATCCAGCTGTTGTTCAGTCTAGGAGGCTGGATGTCTCTGCAGGTCTACTGAAGAAGTAGGTTCTAATGTCAGTGAAGCAATGGATTTCCTAACAAGAGTGTGCAGGCAGAGAGAGAGAGAGAGAGAGAGAGAGAGAGAGAGAGAGAGAGAGAGAGAATGAGAGGAGAGAAGCTTCCTTCTTCCATGTCCTTTATATAGGCTGCGGGCAGGTATAGCCCGGATTAAAGGTGGAATTTCCCACCTCAAAAGATCTGGATTAGAAGTAGGTCTTCCCAGTGCATGGAACCCACATTTAACCCAGAAGGAACTAGACAGTCAGGCTTGCCTCAGACCTAAAGCAATGGGCCCAGACACCACAAGTTAAAATGTCTGAAACTGAGATGAAATGAGCCTCTCCTCCCTTGAGTTGTTTTTGTTATTGTTGTTTGGTTTGGTGTCCCCTACCCCTAGACATCTGTCAGAGGAACGGGAAACTAACTCAAACGGGATTAAAAGCAGTCTAGGGACAGATCCTGGGTAATGATGTCTATTCAGAGAGCAGTATGTAAGAGCTAGTCAAGGAAGAGAGAGAGACTGGTAAAACGAGGCTGCAGATGACCTGAAAGGAGGGTGAGAAGAGGCAGCCGGCAGTCAGAGGACTTCTAAAACAGCGTAAACTGGAGTCTCTTGGAAGAAAGAGCTAAGCAGGAATACCATAACGGGAGGTGAGTGAAGGGAAGGAGGTTGGTCTCATCTCTGCACCTCCACCGCAGTAGGTAAGCCTTGGGAGGGCTGTAGGAAGAGGTAGTAGAGGAGGCTGTGAGGACGCAGAGGCAGATGAGCGAGCCTGTGCTAGCCGACTTCCTGTCTCCATGCTTGCGGCTCCTTCCTCTTCCTCCTCCTGTTTTCAAGATACCCCGTCCCTGCCTCATGCTCACTTTAGCGAGGTATCACTCAGAGAAAGACCTCTTCCTCCTCTGTGTACCAAGTCTCTGTATTGGAACATTCTCGGGAAAAGGAACCCAGCAGGTTTTCACATCATCAGGATACCCACTGAAGGTTGTATAAGGCCAGTGCCTTGCCAGAGACATTGACAAACACATTGGTCTCTTTCCACAATGTCAGAATTTATTGAGTAACAATAAATTCACAAAGTTCAGCAGTTTCAATGACAGCAATTTGGCATAAAAAAAATGTCTACTTTGGTATCTTGGCAGGAGCAAATGCAAGTTCTTTATTCCGATCTTAATTACTAACTCCCATAGCACACAGTAAATACATCTCCATACATACAGATGGGTTGCAGAATAAATACACATTAGAGAGGCTGTAACAGCGCTCAGGTGGTTTCAGAAGTGGGCTGAGAAAGAATCTGTGGAGATAAGATAATGAACCAGAGCCACACCGGGAGGGAGCTGCTAGGGGAAGTCAAGAGAGAGAACAAAGCTGCAGAATTCAGCTGTGAGGTGAAAGGCCACACTGGGTCCAGAGCAGGAAATGAGTCAAGAGCAGGAAACAGTGGGTCAGGCCCAGATCCAGACGGGCCAGCAGGTGGATGTGCAGGCAGTCAAGCGAGCTGTATCAATAGCAGGGGACTGAATCAAGTCAGCGAGGAGTCCTGGGCCCTTGCCTCAAACACAGTATCAGGTGACAAGCTGGCCGCGCCATTCCAGTGTTGTGTCCACTATTATAAGGGGTCCAGACAAAGAACTTACACCTTTCCCTCCGTCTGGTGTGTCCAATAAGCTCTTGGGTCTGATTTCCCTGATAGGATTTTACTATGTTCATGTACCCCCATAATTTTAATTCTCCCCAATAGATTTACAAGGTGGTTTTCTTTCTAGTCCTAGAACTAGGCCATTGACCAGTCTTTGCTGGATGGGGCTACCTAACAGATGGTTCAGTTTCTGGGTCCATACAGGGGCTATAGTCATCCTTCTCAACATGAAATAAAGAACTGCTTGTAAAATAGAATCGTCTGGAGCAGTGGCTCTCAACCGTCCTAATGCTGCGGCCCTTTCATACAGTTCCTCATGCTGTGGTGACCCCCAACCATCAGATTATTTTCATTGCTACTTCATAACTGTAACTTTGCTACTGTTCAGAATCATAATGTAAATATCTGATATGTAGGATATCTGATATACAACCCCAGTGAAAGGGCCCAAAGGGGTCTCAATCCATAGGCTGAGAAGCACTGTCTAGAACAATGAATTAGCCACCTTTTAATAAAACAACGGTTTTATATAATACGGAGGGACTTAGAGTAGGGCATAGCTTGGTCTCAGGAATCGAAGTAAAGCAGTTCACAGCTTGGCCACTTCCACTGGAGAGGTGGTCAGATCTGCCCTACCTGAATTGGCTCCTGCTTCTCTCTGATACTCTGAGGGAGGCATTGGACCCATACATAGCACTTAGTGAGTTTTTGTTTTTGTTTTTTTTTTTTTAAACAATTCCAAGGAACCATACGGACAATCTCCCGACTACACCAAGCAGCGGCGGAGCAGAACCACCTTTGCCTGTGACCTTTTAAGATTAAGGAGGAAAAACAAAACCAAAAACGTCTCGTACGAGTAAAGAGAAAATGGGTTTTTCTGTCTTTGAGGAAAAGCAGGCTTTTGTAGGATAACGCGTCCTAGGACACCCTCTCCCGCCATTTATACTTGATTTCCCCTCTGAAACTTGTATCACAGAATGCCTCTCTGCCCACTCCTGGGGTGACAATAGTGAGTGCCTCAAATGTAAGCTCTCCACTTCTCAGGGAGTTATAACCAGACCAAGAACTCTGCCTGGTGTGCTGTTTCCTTGACATGTGAGCACAAACCCCACTAAAGCCTCATTTGAATGGTACTTCCCTGAACTGAAAACAATAACCATGGGTTGATTGGTAGAAGGAGGCTGTGATTTCCAGCCTGGGAAGGGAAATCTCTCAAGGCCTACTAGAAGGAGCTTCATTGCCAAATCAGAATGCCTTAAGCAAACTTGAACTTCTCTCTGGCCTGCTATGATGATGACTAAAAATGACGGCCAACTTGACAGGGTCTAGAATCTTTAGAAGACAAGCCTTTGGGCATGCCTGGGAGGGATCATCTAGATTAGGTTGGTAGGAGTGGGCTCACCCTAAAAGGAAGACAACATCATCCCCAGGCCTGGGGTGTGGACTGCATAAAATGAGGAAGCTAGCTGAGTGTGAGCATTCACCCCTCTCTTTCTGTGGAGGCAGAGAGATCTTTGCTCATGCTCCTACAGGCCATGGCTGTAACAAGCCTACCTTGTCTCCCTACCTTGGACTATCAGACTATTGAAACAATGGATCCATGAAGTTTCAATGCCCTTGAGAGGCCCACTCTCAACTTCACACTCACTCTCACCTTTTTATGTAGTCAGTGGCCCCATCCATGAAATGCTGCCACCCAGATTCAGGGTAGGCCTTCACACCCCAATCCAGTTTAAACAGATCCCTCATAGAATCGAGGAAATTCTTGAGACTCTCTTCCCCAGATGGTTCTAGATCGTGTCGTTAACAAAACTAACCATCACATGTACCCTATGTATTCCAATGGCTCCTGTCTTTATACAGACGCTCATCACTTCCTGTACTATTTGGACCAGCTCCCTCAGTTTTCCTCCTTGCTTCAGCTTGCTCTTGACCTTGGTTCCAGAGCGACCCATTAGTTTAGGAAGAAACAGAAAATGACATGGCATCAGGCTCTCTCGTTTGGCTCATCTTGTGCTTTGGTCACTATTTCATGTTACAGTTGTGGCAAAAAAGATTCAAGGTGGTCCAACTTCTAAGCAAGTGTATATGTCCCCATTCCTGGGTTGTCTTGTCTCCAATCTGGATTCCTTGCTGTAGAATCAAAGTTATTTCCTTGACAGGACTTATTTCATTGTTGTTGGTACTCTTTCCCTTATGTAGACTTACTGAGGACCCTACTATCGTCTAACAGTGTCTGGTGGCATGAGCATTCCAAATGTTCACCTTTGTTTGGCACTTTCTTTACCCAAATAGTCCCATTAAAAACTCAAGAGTCAACTGTCTTCTCTACAGCAAAGCCTCTCTGACTCCTTCAGGTTCTTACCAAGTTCTCACTTGGGTGTTGACACAGCACTGTGTTTAGTTAATATCATTGTGTTTCATATAGCTAGAGATATGGCATGTTGTTGAATCCACAGTGCTTTGCATATAACTGGCACTCTGGAAATTATTGTTGAGGCAAATTGAACACTGTATCAGCATATGTAAATACTCATCACTTACTGGCTCCTTTTTCTACATATTAACTCAACAGCTTATTTACTCTGCTTTATCAAAAGACTACTCTTGGCTCTGGAAGATTTATAATTGTTTTACTTCCACAAGGCTCTTCGCCATCTTTGTACTCTTGATATTTGATACACAAGTGGTCTGAGTCCTTAAGTAGCTCCAGCGACTACAGGTATTGAGAGTGATGAGGTGGTCCACGCCCTCAAGCTGCTTCATATGACCAACTCTTTACCCAGAAGTAAACATGGATCATCTCTCTGTGATTAGCCTCCTGGGTCACATTTCCTTAGATTATGAATTTGGAAGGATCCTTAACCAACGATGCTTCTGAGTTATAGAGAATTTACATCTAACCTCTTCCTACAGATAACACAGCTATCTGCTTATGCTTTGAGAAATGATAATCTAAAAGACCCGTATTTTGAGAAGTAGTTGAAGAGAAAGAACATTGGACTGGGTACATGAACAGGTTTTAAATTGGGTTTTACTATTAGATCTAACTGCCACATTGTGGGGGGATTATTTGGTATGTCATAAAATCTAAGTTAATAAGAATTAGGATAATCATAAATTCTGTGATTCTGTGATTGGGGGAGTATGAAGTGAGACCCTTTTAAAACTGTGGTTAGCAAGAGCAACTGTACCACATGTTACCCACCACCAAGAGGATAACGTTGGGTATTAATGTCTCAAGTCAAGAACTGGTTCTTATTTTATTGGAAAAACATGAATAGAAGGATTGCACAGTATCCAAGGGGTTAGCCTTCTGGAAACCCCTTTTCTGCTGTGTAACTATAGACAAGTCTCTATCTTAATTAAGGCTTGTCTCTATCTCAATTTCTTCTTGGAAAAAATAAGAACACTAATACTACATTTTCTTATTTGAAAGACTCAAACACACTACATTTAAAGGTATTTCATAATCTATGCAGTTTTAACTGCATTTTAATTAATGGAAGAGTATCTGGATGGAATCTGTCCACAGGAACTTACAAACATTCTATCCTTAATGTAGTAGACATTTATGCTTATTTTTTCTAGGGGTAATAGATGCCTTTAAACTCATTTATAGTCTTTATGCCAATTCTTCTGGTGAAAAAAAATAAATTCATTGGAAGATGGATAATTTTGAAGACTAGAAGTTCGAGGCCTTGAAATAAAGCAAAACATGACTAGCCTAAGCTGAAATCCAGCCCATGATCCATCATTCATTTGCCTATAATTTTGCCTAGAAAGTAAAAGCTTATGTATCCTTAGGGATCTAAAACCCTAGGATATTTAGATCTCAAAGTCAGGACAATTACGTGAATGTGTAACTGACTCAACAGTACTGTACTCGGCAATTAGGGGTGGGTATTCACTGAGTTATAAGCTTAATGCAAGCGAAGATGTTTGACTGCCAAGAAAAGCTAATATAGTCTTAGATGGTGTTATAGTGTCTAGAACACAAAAGACATGGTTGTCTTACTCTGTTCTGTGCTTACGCAGCACACATCTACCTCTAGGTAAGACAGATTGCATGTAGATTGTCTTAACTATGTGGGAAAGAAAGGAAGAAGCTGTTGACGGCGATATCTAACAATAAGGGCTGAAAACTATGGGAACATGTATACAGCAAAGCAAAGTAAGCAAACGAGGAAAGGACAGTACCACTTGACCTTGACTGCTAAAGGGGAGGTCATATATCCAAGGTCTTAATTTGTTCCATCTATCTCAAGGATAGGAGTGAAGTTAATGGATAGAAACGGGGACAATTCTTTCCAACAGACTGTGTCAAAAGATGAGTTAGGATGCTAGCAGGAGATGACGTCTCAGTCCTTCATTATGTTCAGGTGCAGTCCAGATGGCCACTTGGTGGGAGTATTGTAGAAGAAAGTCAATTACGAGATGATTCCTTGAATTAGAAAGACCATGATTAATGTGTAGTGCTGTGACATGAACCACAAAAACAAGCGAACAACAAACAAAAATCCCTTATGGAAAATTTAATCCAGATAACTACAAACAAATCATAAAACAATAAAAGACAGACAGCTGGTATCTAAAGACACCGAAGTAAAAAATGTGAACGACCAAGAGTTTCTCAGTCCCGCCCAGTCTTGCCCAGGCAGCAGTCATTTTTTTTTATAAAATAATCATTCAGAGGCTTAATATTAATTATGATCTGTTTGGTCTATGGCTCAGGCTTATTACTAGCTAGTTATTACATCTTAAATTAACCCACATCTATTCATCTATGTATTGCCACGTGTCTCGTGGCTTTACTTGTGTTCCATTACATTATGTTCCTTGGGCGGCTTGCAGTGTCTCCCTGAATCTCCCTGAATCTCCCTTTTTTCTCCCTGTATCTTTGCCTGGATTTCCCACCTGGCTATAACCTGTCTTGCCATAGGCCAAGGCAGCTTCTTTATTAACCAATGGCAGCTACACATATTCACAGCGTACAGAAAGACCATCCCCCAGCAACCAAGTGGTGAGATTTTATTATGAATCAAACAAACTTATGCTTAGTACTTCACCATCCGCAGAAACTGGCATCCTAAAGCCTGCCACACTGTATGCTGAGAAGCCGTGATGCATGCCAAAATATTGCCATGACTCACCAGACTCAACCCCCTACCAACAACTCCACCACTGGCAAGGTCAGCCCAACCTGAAGTACTAGACCAGGCTAGCCCCCTTAGCTTCTAGCCCTACTTCAGATCTCAACCTAGCCACCATCCCTGCCTAAAATAAGACCCCACATTGAATGAGTAGTTGTTTATGTGTAAAGCATCCGACATCTCTACACTCACTCATTTAATTCTGTCTTGTTTCTATCCACTCAAGTCTCTTTCTGTTAGTGAACAGCCTCCTTTGAAACCTAACATTGGCCCAGACTGGAGTCCAGGTGTCACCCTGGTCACTGGCCCTGTTACCTCTCACTGGAGTTTATAGCTCAGGCTGCTTCTGAAAGAGCCACTCCTAAATCCCAGGGCCTTTGCACCTCCCCTTTGGTGAGGACTACAGTTCCGAGCTTCAATTCTCCCTATGAATTAGGCATTTCTTCATCACCAGAGCTGCTTCTACTGATTATGATTGTAGTTGCAACACAGTATTCAGGATCGATCCCAGCACCTTATGTATTCTAGACAAGCTATAACCCCTAGCCTAGGAGTCTCTTTTAAGTTCTTCTGATCTAAGGGGGTTGTAGATTTCTGGCCTGTGTCTAGAGCCATGCCCTCTTCCAAACTCAGCCTCCACAGTCACTAACCAAAAAAGAAATTCTTCCGGCAGCAGCTGGTACCATACATCTACTGGGCCTCTGGGAAGCACAGCTGTATCTCTCCGTTAATTGTGTACTTTACCTATAGATCCCATGATGTTACTTTCATCAGCCTGTAGCAGGCTGCTCAGGTTGTCTCACGAGAGTCTTATAATCATTCAGCATTTGTTTGATTTATTAGTTACTTTATAAACACACACTTAGTGAACCTGGCATGGGGTCAAATATTAACACTGTATCTGGTGCTTGTTCCCATAATAATTATGATAGTAATTTCTACTTCTTGAGCTCCTCATTCATGACAAGTGTGCTGAAAGGCCTGTAGTGGCAGGCTTATAGAGGACTACAGGTATGTCACCTAGGTCTATAATTGACAGCCTTCATAGAGAATGAGAATTCCAGATGCAGCACATGGTTAGTGTTTATTAATGATATCAGCGTTCACGGTGTCATGAAATAGCATTACCAAAAGTGCCACAAAAGCCCAGATGTAGGAGCCCAATTGTGAGCCAGAAGGATGTGTGGTGAATGTAGGAAGGCCAGTCCAAGAAGGAAAAGCAAGGCTGTAATCAGAAGACTGTAAAGTAGCCAGTCCATCTGGATCACAAGCAGCCAGAGGGTCTTGCTGGAATAATGTACAAGAGGCAGACGTACACTATTCTAGAGACAGGGAGCCCCTTCAAAATTCTACTATATTCCTCAGGGGAAAAGATTGCATGAATTTGTAAACACCAAAAGAATAAGGCCCATGTCTGAAATTGTCCCATTAAAGGAAGAAGGAGTATGGCGGTGCTTCGTCGCCTTTAGAGAGAGGAGATCCTACAAAATGGAAGATGATTCTATCACCTAAGTGTGCATTGATTGAAGCACTTGGCAGGGCCAGTCGAACTCTTTTTTTGGTAACTCAAATCTGCAATCTTCCGGCTCTGTTAATATGGTGTCAGGGTCAGTTACATGTAAATGTGTGGCGGGTTTGAGTGGGGGAGAAGAATTCAAAGGAGAATAAGGAAAGCCTACTGTATCAAGCATCACTGAGGGAACAAGGTCCCCGGTGGCAGATCCACAAAAGCCTTCATTCTCAGACTTGGTATGCGGGGAAGGAAATGCTATCGATTGTTGGCCTGAACTATAACATACTTAAACTGTGTGAAAACACTGACCAAAGGAACTTTGACAGGAAAGAGTGTATTTGACTTACAGGTCACAGTCCATCATGGAAGGAAGCTAAGCGGGAAGGTAAGACAGGAATTTGGAAGCAGGAACTGAAACAGAGGCCACGGAGGAGTGCTGCTCACTGGCTTGCTCCCCATGGCTTGCACAACCTGCTTTCTTATACAACCCAGGACCACCAGGCCAAGGGTGGCACCACCCACTGTGGCTTGGGCCTGCTCATATTAGTCATTAATCAAGAAAATGCTCTGTAGACATGCCCACAGGCCCATCTGATGGAGGCAATTTCTCAACTGGGGTTTCCTCTTCCCAGGTGACTGTAGTTTGTGTCAAGTTGACAAACTCTGACCAGCACAGTATCAGAGGGGGTCAAACCTGATGATCCCAGAACACTTATATTTCTGATTTTCTATTTCTATGAAGCAGGCTTACCTTCTCGAAATCTGTGACATTTTTCATGCCTGGATTCATTTTTACCATGTTAATAAAGACAAAAATCATGGGAAGATTCATTCGAAACTAAAAAAAAAAAAACAAAAAAACATACTAAAGTTGTAGGAGTATGGCGGCTTAAGAAGTGGTACAGTGTCTAAGAGTATTGCTGCTCTTCAGAGGACCTAAGTTTGATTCCCAGCACCCACACAGCTGCTTAAGTCAGATACATAAAGCAAAGGGTACTTAACATCACTTTTCCAGACCCTGAAAGTTGATTTTTATTTTGTCAGAAGCAATGTGGGTCTCATGTAATCATGTTGCATTTCAACAAAGGCTGGCCTTAAACTCTAGATCCTCCTGCCTCCACCACCAGCGCTGAAAAGAGAGGTCTGTCCTCGCTATGCCTGGCTCAAAGTCATAAGTTTTTAGGTTCCAACTTACTTTTATAATTGAGCAAATTCTGTAACTGATGGAACCCCTTTATGATGTGTCTATCTGCTTAGTTTTGAGTTTTGTTTGTTGTGGTTGAGACTGCTCCCTGAGAAGCTAGACCAGAGGCTGCTGCAGCATGAACACTGTATTTCTTCAGTATAAGATGAGAGTGCTTATTTGGATGCTTCCTCCAAGGGTTACAGGGCCTTGTTCTGTAGCACACATTTGCCTAAAATTAGCAATGCTCCTGTCTCAGACTCCTGAGTACTGAGATGTTCCATCATACCCAGTCTCTTGAGTTTGTTATGTGTGCTGTTGTTGTACGTTCATTATACATGGTACTGGGTTACATAAGCACATTTTTGCTGTGGGATGTATTTCTGTATGCTGTGAATATGTGTTGTTCTGATTGGTTGATAAATAAGCACGCTGATTGGCCAGTAGCCAGACAGGAAGCATAGGCAAGCAGACAAAGAGAATTCTGGGAAGAGGAAGGCTGAGCCATGAATTGCCAGCCAGATACAGAGGAAGCAAGATGACAAGGCAGAACTGAGAAAAGGTACCATGCCACATAGCTAAACTTAGATAAGAATTATGAGTTAATTTAAGTGTAAGAGCTAGTCAGTAATAAGCCTGAGCTAATGGCTGAGCAGTTATAATTAATATAAGCTTCTGAGTGATTATTTTGTAAGCCGGCCATGGGACTGCAGGGGCCTGGTGGGACTGGAGAAAACTTCCGACTACCCATTTTCATACTAGGAAATAATGTCCTCTGAGTATTTCTCCCCCTCCATTTTATTCCCATCTTCCCCCTTTTCACCCCTGCCCCCGTTAGTCCCATGTCTTCCTATGGATAGTTCTGCTTCTACTTTCTTGTCATATATGATTTTATATATCTGTTTAAAAATTTAGGACCTCAAAAGAAGCTAGTGGTATGAACCACATATGAAATACAGGTGATATGAAGCGGGGAATGGGAATAGTGGAGCAGGAAGGGTTAAATGAGGTGGGGGAATAAGATGACAAGGTAAAAGGGACAGTACCTGGAGGGCTGTGACCCCTGTGAGCTCCAATGACAGCTGTCCTGGCAAGCTATGCCCATTGGTGCAATAATGTCACAAGTGTTCTAGAAGTCATCAACTGCTTGCTGATAGTACTTACAGCCTGCTCTACAAGATGGAACTGATGCACAGGACTGTTAACTGGGCCAAGAACCCAAGCCTGAGTAGGTCACAAGTCCTAGGGGGCACCTACTGCTATTATTTTGCTAAGTGAACGTAGTATTAACTGTCCCCTACACACTTACCTTTATACCCATAGATTGGTGTAGCCCCCAAACCCCAGAGAAGCTTATTTTTGCAACAGATGGAGATTAAAGAGACTCACAATTGGTCAAAGTGTAGGGGGGGAAAAATCCAGGCCTCACAAAGGAGAGAAAACATGCAATATTTGTCTTTCTGAGACTGGCTTGTTTTGCTTAATGTGATTATCTCCAGTTGCATCCATTTTCCTGCAAATGACATAATTTCGTTCTTCTTTCTGGCTGAAAAATTTCCATTGTGTAATTATAACACATTTAAGAAAAATCCATTTCTTGGCTAGTGGACACCTAGATCAGTCCCCCAACTTACCTATTGTGAAGTACTACAGTAAACATTATGGGCAAGCATCTCTTGTAAGGTCCAAAGGGTATCTCCCACCAACACCCTCTGCACACGAAAGGGCAGGCCCACTGACTCGTCCAAATCGAGTCTAGGCCCAGCTCAACCTGCACTATAGGAGGATTTCTGGGGTTAGATAAAAGCCAGAGTTCCTCAGGAACTTGTGAAACTGGTTCCCATCTGCCAAAAGGAGTCATTTCCCTTACCTCGGGCAGAAGGGACATACAGCTCCATTGACATGTATCTGTGGTTGCATATCAAAGCTCATACAACCTCCAGGCTCCCTCAGTCCCTAGTCACAAGTACATGTTATACCTTTCAAAGACCCTACCCTGGCCTTTCTCAGGTCCCCTGTTTTCTTTATAACTCCTGCCCCACAGCTACTCTATTGTCTATTGTCACTATTCTCTCTCTCTCTCTCTCTCTCTCTCTCTCTCTCAACTGCTCTCTCTTCTCCTGCTATTCTCCCTTCTCTTGAAGATGGCCCTGACCATGTCCAGTCTGCTTTTCTTTCTCTCTGCTCTGGACTCTTCCCAGATGCCTCTCTCTTATGAACAATAAAAACCTTCTTTAATAATGGAGCAGTCATACTGGTAGTATCTTTACTTTGCCCCCTCACATACATCTTTATGATACATTGACTTGGGGTTACTGGGGTGTATTAGTCAGGGTTATCCAGAGTCATGGACCTTATGGAATGAACCTCTACACACACACACACACACGAACACATACATGTATGTGGGATTTATTGGAATGACTTACAGGCTGCTAATCCAACAATGACTAGCTGTAAATGGAAAGTCCAAGAATCTAGTAGTTGCTCAGTCCCACAAGGCTGGGTATCTCAACTGGTCTTCTGTAGAACTAAAAAAGTAGGCTCCAATGCCAGTGAAAGAATGGATGTGTTAGCAAGGCGAGGGCAAGTAGGCAAAGAGTAAAAGCTTCCTTCTTCTACGTCCTTATATAGACTTCCTGCAGAAGGTATGGTCCATATTAAAGGTATGTCTTCGCACTTCAAGATTTAGATTAAAGGCCTGTGTCTTCCCGACTTCAGACCTGGATCAAAGGTGTGTGTCTTCCTACCTCAAAGGTTTGGACTAGAAGTGGAATCACCCACTTCAAACCAAGCAGAAAATGTCTCATAGGTGTGCCCTCCATTTCTGGATTTTAGTTCATTCCAGACATAGTCAAGTTGACTATGAAGAATAGCCATCATATTGGGGGAAATACCTGGAAGTGGTATTACTGGGTCATATGGTAGTTCTACTTTTAGGGGTTATTATTATTTTTTTGGCAGGGAAAAGATATGTATGTATGTGTGTGTATATGCTCATGTGTGTACAGAAAAATGTGTGTCAGGTGTACATGTATATGTTTGCTTGTGTGTGTGTGTGTGTGTGTGTGTGTGTGAGAGAGAGAGAGAGAGAGAGAGAGAGAGAGAGAGAGAGAGAGAGAGATCAACCTCCCATGTCATTGATAAGGAATCATTCTTAATTTTTTTCTAGGCAGGGGCTCACTGAGACCTAGGACATGCAGATTAATCTAGGCCAGGGGCCAGGAAGCCCCAGGTAGCCTCCTGTCTACCTCCATGTGTTGAGATTACAAGTGTATGCCTCCATGACTGGCTTTTATGTGAATTCTGCAGATCTAACCCATGTTTACGTGGCAAAGCTTTTCTGCCTATGCTGTCTCCCTAGCCCCTACTCAGAGTTTTGCGTGAAGACCCTCTAGACTGATGTCCCTAGTGGTTGAACTAATTTACATTCCCATGTAAATGACGTTGGAAGTTCTACCAGAACCATAGTAACAGGAACAGCATGGCAGTGACAAACACCCAGAATGACCAGTGAGATAGAATAAAGGACCTAGATATAATCCTGCCCAGCTACCACCACCTGGTTTACTACAGAGATGTCAAGAATATACTGGGGATGGAGTTCAGTGGTAGAATACTTGTCTTGTGAAAAATCCTGCCCTTCAACTCCTATACCATCCTACCCTACCCACAAAGGCTTGTGTACCCGTCCCTTTGATTAAAATTTTAGCATTTTAAAAGCAGGAAACAATGCTATCTATGCCAGTGATGCTTAATGCAGGGCCTTGTGAGTAGCTATGTGACTCAGAGCCAGTTATTAAACGACTCCATGCCTGAAACAAACATTCGGAGAGGTTAGATGCAGAAGCAAGCAGGCGCCTGAGGTCTGTGCGCCAGCCACTGGTTAATGGCTGAGTGAGGCTGATTTCCAGTTATCTACTGAATTTAGCACTTGAGAGAGTATCGAAACCGGCCAGTGTGTTCCCTAGTTGGAGTGCAACAGCCGGTAGACAAAATCCGTGGAAAGGATCTACAGTGAGAATAATTTCTCAAAAAGCTGGTGATGGCAGGCGGGACCCAGGTGAAGTGTTCACAATACGCCCCAAGGTCAGACATGTTTGTACATGCCTGACGGACACACCCGCCCAGTTAGCCCCAGGTCAGGATAGGCATTTCCGGCTCAAGGCGTCCGGTAACCAAGGCGACCACCGGACACATCCGCCTGGCGAACTCCAGGTTAAGATAACCATTTCCGGGTCAAGGCGTCTCGCGTGACCGGGATCCGTGATGTCACGTAGCCACGCAGGCGCGCAGCATGGCTACGTCATCTACGTCTACCTGGACACGCCCCGCCTTATAAGGAGCCGCCATGACTGGCCTAACCCTCTTTCCTCACACGTGTTTTCTCCCGTACGGGTATTCACTTCCTTCTGTCCCCCCCAATAAACTCTATCAGCGGATTCTGTCGTGTTTCGTGACATTTCCTTGCAGGGTAACAGCGCAAATAACTAACACCAGGGACAAAGACTGGGTCGTTAATTGAAGATGAGAATTAAGTTTTTTTCAAATGAAGGCCTCAGGGCCACATTTGTAAATAGTGGTCCCGGGAGATGGAGGAGGGACGACATGGTATGTACTTCGTCCTAGGCTACCGAGTTACCCCTTTCCACATTCTACACTTTACACTCACCAGTGGTCTCTTACGCACATCCCTTGAGGCTCGGCATGGATAACTAAGGTTTATTTTTTTTGATGGCAGCAGCCAAACTCTTGCCACCCCATGTAGCTGTTTCCAGCCCATTACCCATCTCTAGTGCAGCACAAAAGAAAGGGAAAGCCAGGAGGAATGCTGGCTCACACCTGTAACCCCAGCATGCAGGAAGGTGCGGTGAGTGTGAGGCCAGCCTGGGCTACACTGTGAGTGCCAAGCCAGGGTTGCAGTGTGAGACCCTGCCAGAAAAATAATTAAAGGAAGGTAGGAAGGAAGGAGGAACAGGAGGGAGAGCAAGGGAGAGGGAGGGAGGAAGGGAAAGGGAGAGAGAG
>CABHPP010148077.1:24983-37607 GCA_902168425.1 Peromyscus attwateri | reverse complement strand
AGAGAGAGAGAGAGAGAGAGAGAGAGAGAGAGAGAGAATAACTTGTTGATCTAGATACGGACGGGAGAAAGAATGTCTGTGGGGCCAGTGTCACTTTGGGGAAATCACCTGGGAAGAGCAGGAACATTGTCCTTGACCGCAGGCGGGGTACAGAAGCAAAGCTGCACACAGTAGGGCCAGGAAATGGAAACACAGGAGCTGAGTGGGCAGACTGCACCTTGGCTGGTCATCTCTGCCGAGGGAAGGTGGGCGTCATGAAGACATCAGGAAACACTTACCAGATGATTAATGATTAGAAACCACAGCCGGCAGTGTTTAATCAACGGAGGAAAAGGTGGTTAAGACATTTTTATACTACATGAAACTTCCTTAGCATTCAGAGGATTAAAACAAAAACAAAAACGAAAAAACAAGCTTGTTATTAGAATGAGCCTTTTTTTTTTTTGGAAAGAAAAACAGTTTTTAAAAAGATTTATTTTTATTTCATGTGTGTGAGTGTTTTGCCTGCATGTACATGTCTGTGCACCATGTCCATGCCCAGTGCCCAAGAAGACCAGAAGAGGGATTCCCTGGAACTGGAGTTACAGACAGCTGTGAGCTATCACGTGGGTACTGGGAGTCAGACCCAGGTCCTCTGAAGAGCACCCAGTGCTCTTACCTGCTGAACCATCTTTCCAGTCCCAAGCTTCTTTTTTAAAATTGGTGTGTGTGTGTGTGTGTGTGTGTGTGTGTAAGTATGTGTATATATGTATGTGTGCGTATGTGTATGCATGTGTGTGTCTGTGTATGTGTGTATATGTCTGTGCATGTGTTTGTGTACATGCACACTCACACAGGAGTGTGCCTCCAGTCTAGAATAGGGCACCAGATCCTCTAGAGATGGAGTTACAATTAATCCTGAGCCATGTGAAATGGGTTCTGGGAACTGAACTCAGTCCTGTATAGACTTTTTTTTTTTTTTTAAAGATTTATTTATTTATTTAGTATACAGCATGCAGGCCAGAAGAGGGCACCAGATCTCATTACAGATGGTTGTGAGCCACCATGTGGTTGCTGGGAATTGAACTCAGGACCTCTGGAAGAGCAGTCACTGCTCTTAACCTCTGAGCCATCTCTCCAGCCCCTGTATAGACTCTTAATGGCTAAGCCATCTCTCCATCCCCGAACCATTTTTTTAAAGGCCCCTAAAAAGGAGTAGAGAACAGTCTTGTTTTAAAAAATAAGAACGCAAAGTTTGGAGAGAGTGAGAAAGGGAGGTGGGCTGGGTCTCAGGGAGAGTGAGGGAAGGGAATAGGGGTGAATATAGTCAAAATGCATTGCATAGAATTCTTAAAGATCAATAAAAATATTATATCAAAAAAATAGACGAAGCAAAGCAGCCACGGCAGCATGCAGCTGGAGCCCTAGCCTCTCAAGAGGCCGAGGCAGAAGGAACATTTTAACCTACAAGTTTCACACCAGCCTGAGTAATAGTGAGAAACCCACGGTCAAACAAGCCAACAACAGATATATAACACCAGAAAGGTCAGCACATTATCAAAATATACTTCACCCAACAGTGTGCAGATGGCCAGCAGGTAGGAGTGTGGAAACTGCTGACATTGAGTGTCATTAGAGAACTGGAAATTAAGCAATAACTATATACCACTACATACCTTGCAGACCGGCTAAAATCTAAAACGCCGACGTGTGAAATGATGATTAGGAGGTGGGCGATAAGAGCTCCCATTCATTGTAGGGCAAGAGAAGCAGAGTCTAGGCATCTTGGAAGCGTGTTTGGCAGTTTTGTTTTGTTTTGTTTTGTTTTGTTTTGTTTTGTTTTTTATGAGATTAATCTGCTCTTGAAACGTGCTCCAGTAGTTGTGGTCCTTAGTGCTGACCCAGAGGAGAAGAAACCTTATATTTACATAGACACTTGTACAAGCGTGTGTACAACAACATCATTTGCAAATGCCAAAGCTCAAAAGCAGTCAAGACGCCCTTTAGGAGGCAAATGAACAAATAAAGTGGTATTGTATAGTATAGTCAGTCCTGGAAAGAAATGAACTATCCATCCGTGGAAAGACAGGTACAGTGTCTTTAAATGCAAAGTACAGTGCAAGAAAGCCAATCCAAAAAAAGGGGGGTGCAACATACTGTAAACCCCATTATAGATAGTCGAGAAAATACTCAGCTGTAAAGACATCAGTGATTGGCAGGGACTTTAAGGGAGAGGAAAGCATAAACAGGTAGAAGAGACAGGATTCTTAAGAGTAGTGAGAACTATTCCACGATACTATAATGAGAAACACACACACACACACACACACACACACACATACACACACACACACACACACACACACACACACACACACAAAAACAAGAGTGAACCCTAATGTAAACTCTGGACTTGGAAAGATAGTATGTGGTTCATCAAATCTCCCTCTCTGGTGATCTCATGTTATATTGGGTGAAGTCATGTGTGTGTGTAGAGGCAGGACATGTATGCGAAATCTGGGATATGGCCACACTCATTTTAGCAGTAAATTTTAAATACTCACCTGGATGGGCATGGTGGCACATGACTTTAATCCTAGCACTGGGAGGCAGAGGTAGGTGGATCTCTGAGTTCTAGGCTAACCTGATCTATAGAGATAGTTCTAGGACAGCCAGGGCTACACAGAGAAACCCTGTCCTGAAAAACCAAAAATAAACAAATAAATAAAATACTCAGTGCAGGGTCTCATGAAATCCCAGGCTAGCCTCAAACTCATTATGTAGCAAAGGATGACCTTGAACTTCTGATCCTTCTGCCTTCATTTCTTGAGTCCTAGAATTACAGGCATGCACTTCTACACCCCATTTGTGTGTGCTAGAGCTTTGTGCATGGTAGGCATGCACGCTTCCAACTGAGCCCTTAAATATCCCCAGCCACACACGTAATCAAAATAAAGCCTTTATTTTAAAAGGAAGGAGAATTGGGAAGTCAGTGTATTATAGAAAATTAATAGAAACAACTTTATGTTTACCCAAATAGAAATCCTTTAAAGAGTAGGGCATAAGACATGTATTTTTTTTTTCAACCTGAGATTCTCAAGGTGATGCAGAAACCAAAGGCATTCCAACAGAGAGCACTGAGCCCTGGTGTGAAGAGAACGGCTTGGAATCCTGGCTCTGTCAATAGGTAATTTCCATCATCGCACTGGGTCTGTTTGCTCAGCTGCAAAATCCGGGGGATGATCTGTGACGTCTAAGGTGCCTCTGAGTTTGAATATCTGCCTCAGTATATGCATATGATATATATAGCCTAGTGGTTGGAAGCACAGACTGAAATGCTTAGGTGCAATCTCCTCATCTCATACCTGGCTATGCGGCCATCACCAAGCTGTTCATCACTCTGGAACTTGGTCTCCCCATCTACATACTAGGGATGAGGGGAGTGAATATACCCTACTTGGGCGTGTAAGGAATCAATAGAAAGGAGCTATTTTTAAAATTGCTGACACAGTGAACACCGGAGAAAGAGAAGCCATTATAAATGCAGGTTGTAAATGCTGTTCCTCTAATATCCATTTGGCACCACTAACAGCATAAAACTCTGCGCCTCCGTGTAACTGCAAGACGCTGAAGGTAAATGAAGTTAAGCCAGTGGAGTCTGCCAGGAATGAACGGAATCTTAAGAGACGGTGTGGTCAGGACCTCTGGGTTACAATTCGGTCAGAGTCAGCTAAGAAATATTCCCATAGTTCAGTGGAAAGTCACCGAAAACTCTGTGAAAACAGTGGTACCCCTTCATTGGTATTTATCTGCTGGGATACACTGCTGACCCCAGAGGTCTGACATATTGTTGTCCCAGCAGACACGGGACTCTAAGTAGGCTTGGTAGATTTTTCCAACCCAGATGCTAAGTGTCCACAGCAGGTTTTTGCTAAACCAATGATGCAGCAAGACTCAAGCCTATGAAAATTGGTTGTCAACCCAATTTCAAGGATAAAGAGAAGTATATTTGTATGGTTTTTCATACAGGGAAAATGATGTAGTAATTACCATAGGTTATTTCAGAATTCAGAATCTCATGTGTCTGGCCTTAGGCCGTTCTCTCCCTTCTTTTAGCTAGTAAAGAATATGAATGCCTAGAGGTGTGGTAGCATCGAATTTGGTTAGCTGAGGCAAGAATAATGAAGCCTAGGGTACAGTGGCAGAGTGCTTGTCTGGCATGCTTAAAGTCATGGCTTCCACCTCCAGCAATACACACACACACACACACACACACACACACACACACACACACACACACCTTGAAAGACAGAATATAAAAATTTCAGTAAAGGTCATTAAATAAAGTTTTCTCAATTTCACTGTAGCCTAAGTTTCATCTACTAATGTAACTTCCACAACTGAAGCAAAAACAGAAAGGAAAAAAAAAAACTACATTACTTGTCTATAATTCTAGCATCTTTTGAATCTTCTTAGATCACTTTTTACAAATTTGAGTTCAAAATGTCTTTTTATTTCTGGGATAGTCAAGAAACGGAAGTGGGATGATCATAATTTCAAGATCTGCCCAGGACACCATGTGCTCAAGGTAACCAGAGCATCTCAGTCGGACCCTGTCTTAAAGAAAATAGATACCATCCTAAAAGTCAGTCTCAGTTTCTTTTCTTGTTGCTGTGATAAAACACCCTAAAAAAAAATTAGGGGTGGGCAAGTTGACTCTGGGTCATAGTTCCAGGTCACCATCTGCCATTGCAGGCAGTCACAGGAACTTAAGACACCTGGTCACATTGCATCCATAGTCAAGGAGAGCAAGAACGCATATTACGGCTCGGCTGTCTTTCTCCACTCTCCTACAGTCCAGAATCCCTTGCATAGGGAATGGTACCGCTCATAGTGGGTGGGTTTTTCCCACTTTGATTAAGGTGATCAAGACCCTCTTCTACAGACAATCCCTCAGGCTAACCTCATCTAGACAGTCCCTCGTGGAGAGTCTCTTGACAATCTAGACTGTGTCAAGTTGACAAATAAAGCCAATCATTGCACAATATGAATAGTTCTTACATTTCTCTCTTTCTAGACTTACAAAGTGTGCTGGCTAGTTTATGTCCATTTGACACAAGTGAGAGTATTGGGGAGGAGGGAGTCTCGATTGAGAAAATGCCTCCGTAAGATCGGGCTCCTGAAAATGCCTATAGGGCAACAGGCATTTTCTTAATTAGTGGCTGATGGGGGAGGGCCCAGCCCGTTCTGGGTGGGGCCACCCCTGGGCAGGTGGTAGTGTTCTATTAAGATAGCAGGCTGAGCAAGCCCTGGGAAGCAAGCCAGGAAGCAGCACTCCTCCATGGCCTGCATCAGCTCCTGCCTCCAGGTTCCTGCCCTGTTTGAGTTCCTGTCCTGGCTACCTTCAATAATGGACTATGATGTGGAAGTGTAAGCCAAAGAACCCCTTACCTCCCCATTTTGCTTTGGACACGGTATTTCTTTACAGCAAGAGAAACCCTAGCTATATCGTATACCATAATGTTCCAATAGCTGAAGTATTGGTTATCTGGACCAAAGACTCTTTTACTTCTTATGATCCTTTTTAAAGAGCAGTGATGGTCTAGATTACCCCTGCACCTGGATCCACTCAATGCAAAAATAAACCTCAAAACATAGGCCCCTTACTAGGTACTGGATACCACTCACTAGACGTTAGTCATTATAATACACTTTGACTGTTTTCTTTAAAGAAAATTTTGTGCATGTGAATACATCCAAATTTTGTGCATGTAAATACATGCCAAATATTATTGATTGGCCCATAAAACTTGTCCACATTTATGAGGTAAAATGTGATCGTTTGATACATACACACATTACCTAATGTTCAAATCAGGGTAAGACTACTTATTCTAACATCAGGTCCTCATAACGCAAATATTCAAAATCTCTTTTAATAGAGTTTTCAAGTATAATATTATCTACAGCCCTATTATCAATGTGATTAACTTTGGCCCCTACTCTACAATAGATGATCATCATTTCTTTTTCTTTTCTTTTTTTTTTTTCTTTCTTTTTTTGGTTTTTCGAGACAGGATTTCTCTGTGTAGTTTTGTGCCTTTCCTGGATCTCGCTCTGTAGACCAGGCTGGCCTCGAACTTACAGAGATCCGCCTGCCTCTGCCTCCCAAGTGCTGGGATTAAAGGCGTGCACCACCACCGCCCGGCCCATTTATTGTTCTTATCTAGCTGTAACGTAGTAGCCCTGACTACCCTTTAGCCATTCCACACTTCTTGCTCTTCCCTCAAGCCTGGTGACCACATCCCTACTCTACTTCTACAGGGCGACCATTTTTACATTTCATATCATTGAAACCATGTGCTGTTTGTCTCTCTGAGATTGGCATATTCACTAACATAGTAGCCTACCATTCTCTTTATGTGTTACAGATAAGGGGGGTTTGTCCTTTTATAGCTTTATAGTATTCCATTGTGTATATAAAAAGTTTTCTTTCTCCATCTACCAGTTGATAATTCCTTTACTTTTATAAATAATGCTGCAGTAAGTGTGAGACTCAAGTTGTTTCTTGATACTGATTTCATTTCCTCGGGATATATGCTTGCTAGGTCATATGATAATTGTTTTAATTTTTGAGGAACATCTGTACTGTTTTACGTGATGGCTGTAACTAATTTCCAGACCCATTATCAATGTATAAAAGTTATTTTTTTCTCCATGTCACCACCAACCCTTCTAATTCTTAATCTATTTTTTTTAAGTATTTTATTTCAATCTTACTGTTTTTTCTAAGAGCTGTTTGACTGGATCAAGGTGATATGTATTCTTTGATTGGCATTTTGCTGATAATTATTGATGCTTAGAATGTTTTACACACCTGTAGGCCATTTGTATCTCCTAAGAAACCCTTCCCATTTTCACCTGGGTCATTTGTGTTGTGATCTGGGATTTCTGTTTGTTTGTTACTATTAAGTTGTTTTCTGCTTTGGAAAAATTGATTGGCTGTAGATGTACATAGTGCACTTTCAATGTCTGCCTCTGGGCCATGACAGTGCTCTCTCTCTCTCTCTCTCTCTCTCTGTGTGTGTGTGTGTGTGTGTGTGTGTGTATAATTTTAAGTTTAGATTGGATATGCCTATTCAGAAAAATCTGCTCAATGGTATTAGAAATAGCATACAATTATGTCTAACCATATCACCCTGAGTGTACCCAATCTTGTCTGAAATAACATATAATAGACAATTGAAGCCCCCAAAAGATCATCATCTTCTCCTAATTCATTAACAGAGAAAGCCCACTTCTGATCTCCATTTTCACACTCATGCTTTTAACCCATGAAGCATCTAATCCCACAGATGGAGTTATGAGGACTGGAAAGGGTTGAAGGAGGGTTAGAACCCAGGTGAGGACAGGGCTCTGGGCAGCAGAAGAAGAGAGAAGAGGTAGGGATCTCACTGTGGACAGAAGAGGAGGTGCCACCGAGTGAGACAAGGACACACGGGGAGTTGAGGGACAATGTTTGCCATACCCTAGGCCCGCTTGAGAGTCTCACCCAGGCAAACAGATGCGCGTGCTCCTCTGGGTCTGTGTATTTCTACAGCTGTGACTCAAGAGCTGCTTATCTTCCCTCCAAGAGATTCTTTGGACTGAACCCAATGGGAGTCCAGGCTTTGGGAGAGTCTCATCAGAGCAGATGGGCCAGGGCAGCCAGCAAGCTTGTTGCCTTTGGCTGAGAGCACCAGCCTGGAAGTGGACGTCTTGTGAGTAAGCCCCAGCAGGCTCGGCCATAGGCCTGAGTCAGGCAGCCTGCTTCTAGAAGTCTCCCCCTTTTCTCTGCCTTCCTGTGCTTGTGAGAGCTTAGTGCTTTTGAGTTCCTTGGAGTCTTCACAAGTGCATGGCGTGCAGTCTCAGGGGCCTGGGTTCTGGTTGCTCTGCAGTTGCTGATTTCCCCAGGCTCTTGCTCCCTTGTGGCCAAACTGTCCTTCCCTGGGCCACAGTGTTGTCCACTATAAGGTTGTTGATAATAAATTACATAATCCCTCTGGATTCTTTCAACAGTCTCTGGTGTGTGTGCTATTATTGTCTGGCTTTACAGATAAGGAAATGGAGGCTTAGAATTCTGGTTTTTATTCTTTGATAATTTCATATATATATATTCAATGTATCTTGATCATATCCATCTTCCAGTTCCCATTCTCATGCTCATTGAATCCAATTAGTGCTGTTTATATGTTTATATATCCATGGGTGTAGCGACAACCACTAGAGCATAGGCAACCTACCCCAGACTCCATCCCTAAGAAAAATTACTCCCACCCTCCCAGCAGACATTAGATGTCAGTAGCTAATCAGCTAGGGGTAGGGTCCATGCTGGAACGTCAGTTGGCTTGATCTTGTATGAGTCTTGTTTTTAATTACATTTATTTGTAATGCCGGGTATGCACCTGGCCATGGCACAAATGTGGAGGTCTGAAGACAACGTGTTGATGGAGTCAGTTCTCTTCTTCTGCCATGTGGGTTGGCGGGGGGTGGGGGTGGGGGATCAAACTCAGGTCATCAGGATTGGCGGCAAGCATCTTTACCTAGTGAGCCGTTTTGCCAGCCCAGCTTGAGCTCAGGGTGGCTTCAAACTCATCATCCTCCTGCCTCTGCCTCTTCCACATATCCCGCCAGTGTGTGCCACAGCTGGCTTTGTGGGGCTTATATAGATAGGCATGGCTGCTGTGAGTTCACACAGCAGCAGCCAAGGCGTGCACCAAGGACATCCTATCACGGCACTCCTTTCCACATCCTCCAGCTCTCGTACATTTACCACAGTTTTCCCTGAGCCTTGAGGGCCTTGGCATAGATGTTATGTTTATGGACGAGCAATCAACAGTCACTGAGTTTTAGCGCTTTGACCAGTTGTGAGTCTCTGTATTAATCGTTGACCACTGCCAAGAAGAAGCCTGTTTAACCAAGGTTGAGAGCAGCCTGTACTGTATAAATATTTAAGAGAGTTCAACACAACACTGGCAAAAACAATAGTAGTCAGTTATCCCCATAGGGCCTATGGCCTCCCCAGCCATGGGCTTTTGACCAGATTTATGGTGACAGACTCACACGGAGCAAGCCTCACGTCAAAGCAGAAAAACGTGGTTCGTTATCCCCCATAACAATCATGCCACTATAGCATCGATGGGTGCATCTTGCCAGCAGGTTGGTAGTTTTAGCAACACAAACTTCACAACTGGGTAAAACCACTGATGACTTTTCCTAGCAGCTTCCATAGCACCTTCGGGCCCTCTGAAAACCAGCCAGCAGGGGACTTCCAGGGCAGTTCCAGCTTGAGTTCTCGGAGTCCTGCAGCCAGAGTCTGTGCGGCCTTCACCGACAGAGTCTCATCATTTAATTCTGGTGGACTACGCCAAGGGCAGTAGCTTGTGTCTCTCTGGAGCATTCTTGACTAAAAACTGGTAGAGAGGCATCCAACGCTGGCCACACCCAGCACCGAGATTCCCACTTAACACTCCATGTCACCTTGGAGGGGCACGGCACATTCATGCCAAGTGGTTCCATTCAGACTCCTTGCGTGAAGCCACCCCACTCCCATTTCTTCCTCATGCCCCTTCTCCATCCCCACTTAACCTTTATACCCCCCGATTTCCTCTCCCACTTGCATATCACACATATTCCACTATCTCCTTCCCCTTTAGGACTCCTTCCCTCCCTCCTCTCACGGGCCCTTCCTAGCTTCCTGACCTCTACAGATACCCCAATTAAACACCCAAATCTACGCGTGAGAGAGAACATGACATTTGTCCTTCAGGGCCTGTGTTACGTACGTCACTCAGTGTATTATCCAGTTTTACCCATTTTCTTACCAATTACATAATTTAATTTTTTCCTTATAGAGTAATAAAATTCCATTGTTATGTATATCAGTTCCAATGTACATTCATCAGTGGTTGGATATCTAGGAAACTAATTCCATATCCTTGCTACTGTGAATAAAAGCAACATATGTTGACGTGATATACAGATACCTCTGTAGTAGAATATAAAGTACTTTGATTATGTGCCCAGGGTGGTGTTGCTGGATCATAGAGTAGTTTTAGCTTTAGCTTTTTTTTTTTTTTTAAAGACTTATTTATTTTTATGTCTGGGCCTGTATGAGCCTGAGTGAGTATGTGTACACTATGTCCATGCGGGGCCCCATGGAGGCCAGAAGATGATGTTGGACCCCCAGAACTGTAGTTACAGGAGGTTAGGAGTCACCATGACAGAAGCTAGCTCCTCTGCAAGAGCACAGTGTTCCTAACCCTGATCCATCTCTCTAGCCCATATATATATATATATATATATATATATATATATATATATATATATATATGTATGTATATATATATATTTTTTAAGCTGTTTGAGAAAACTCCATACATATTTCCATAGTGGCTCCACCGACACACCTTCCCACCAACAGTGGATAAGGGCTTTCAACATCTTCACCAGCATTTGTGGTCATCTGTTTTCTTGATGACAGGCACTCTGACTGGGGTGAGATAGAACTCCAAAGTAGTTTTTGATTTGCACATCCCCGATGACTTGTGATGTTGAAAACTTTATAGTTCATTAGCCATTTGTGTTTTTTAAAAATTTTTTAAATTTTGCAAGTGTGTGCCTGCATGAGTTTATGTGCACCAATGTGTATGCAAGAGCTTTTTGAGGCCAAAAGGGGGCATCAGATCCTCTAGGATAGAGCTACAGGTAGTTATGAGCCACCGTGTGGGTGCTGGGAACAGAACCCAAGTCCTCTGAAAGAACAGGCAGTGCCCTTAACTGCTGAACCACTTCTCTAGACCCTTATTAGTCTGTGTTTCTTCATTTAAGAACTCGCTATCCAGTTCCACAGCTCATTTTAAAAACTGAGTTGTGTGTTTTCTTTATGTTTACTTTAAGTTCATTGTATAGTCTCGGTATTTATCTTCTGCCATCCATCTAGATGGAAAAGATTTTCTCAAATCCCATAGGCTGCATGGATTTTCATAACCCTAGCCCTCCCACATAAGCATTGACCCAATCCAGGCATGGCAATATAATATGTAATCCTAGCTACTTGGGAGGCAGACGCAGAAGTCTATCTGAGCCCAGAGTTCAAAACCTGAACAACACAGTAAACCCATATCTCAAAAAGCATTTCTACTAATCTACCCCCTGCCTGGTATTCCTTTCTCTGCTTTACTTGGTCCTAGAATTTAGTGTTGCTTAAGATGTTACAATTTTTTTAATTAATTTTCTCATTTCTACAATAATGTAAGTTTCATTAGGAAATGAATTTTGTCTTTGCTGTTGCCATTATTTCATAATTATTATATCCCCAAGGCCTATAATTCAGTCTATTACTGAAGTTTTGGTTGGATTCAATTAAAAAAAAATTGAGAGATGGCAAGACGCGTCAGCAGCTAAAGGCACCTGTTGCTGAATCTGACCGCTGAGTTCCGTCCCAGAGACCCCCATGGTGGAAGGAGAAAACCAAAACCAAGCCCTTCAAGCTGTCCTCTGATTTCCACAACGGACCATGGCACATCATAACCCCTCCCCAGATAAGGGACTAGAAATGTAACAAAAATTAAGTGATTGAATGAATTCTTGGTAGGAGTATAAATTAGTCTAGATTCTAGGGAAGTCAGTTCTACAATGCTAATATTTGATACACCCTAACTTTGGACCTTGCCCCATGTAACTATGAAATCATCCCATCCATGAAAGGTTCGTGCATGTGCATAAGATCATAAGTGAGTTGATATTTACTAGTGCATTGCTTTCTGGGAAAAGACTAAAAGGGATCAGCTTGTTCATCAATACGGGGACTCATCAAAGAAGTCCCTAGGTTCTTAGGTGGACTCTAGATAGGGTGAGAAGAAAGATGTAAATGTAAACGTGCTGTTACACACCATCTAAGAGGCACACTATTAAGCAAGAAAAAAGAGCAAAGAACAGCGTAGCACTTCTTTCTATTTGCATTAAAATAAAAATATATGATAGATTTTAAGAGGCACTTGGTATCCCTGGGTTCTTTCTAGAAGGCAAGAAAAAAATAATTGCTATTGAGAAAGGAATCAGAGGTTCTAGGTGTATGGAGAAAGTGTTTTTACCAAGATATAATTCATGGTTCAGCTGGGTGTCATGAGCCTATAATTGCTGTTCTTGGGAGGCAGAGGTGGTAGAAACACATGTCCTAGGCCAGCCTAAGACACATAGCAAGCCCTTTGTGGAGAATAAAAGGGCGAACAATACACATATAATTGCATATGCAAAATGCACTTAAAGTATATAATTAATGTTCACATTATGTTAAAAATATATACATACAAAATAAAGCGATCCATTTTTACACATTTTTTTTTCCTCCTGTAGCTCAAGCTGTCTGTGAATTCACTATATATGTACACAGGTTGGCCACGAACTCACAGTAATTCTCTTGCCTCAGCCCTCTGAGTACCCTCACATGTGCCTCATTCTCTACCACATTGAGGTACACAACGGACCGGCATTGATGACAGTCACAATATTGTACAAATGCTCACAATTTCCAAAATGTCCTCATTACCTCCGATGAGAACTCTGTAATTAATTTTAGTGTGGGTTATGCTTTTTTTTTTTTTT
>CABHPP010148077.1:0-16017 GCA_902168425.1 Peromyscus attwateri | reverse complement strand
TTTTTTTTTTTTGAGGAAAAAAAAAACCCTCTCATTTTAAATGTTACTAAATAAATAAATAAACCCTAGTAGTTTCTGACCACTTATCTAATCTGTTCCTCTGTTTTAGGACTGGGGAAACTGAAACTGAGACCCAAGGCGAGGCAGGGACTTGCTGTGAACATTTGGGGGCCCAGGGGCAACTCAAGCCAAGGTTAATTTCTCAGAATCTTTTAGTCTCCTTCCCCCATGGTGCTGGGGGTCAAATCCAAGGCCTTGCCTATGACAGGCAGGCATTCTACCACGGAGCCACCCCTCCAGCCCCGTCAGTTCAGAATCCCAACAGTAACTGTCAGGCACGTTCTCAGGAGCTTCACAGGTCCCCCGAGTGGGGCCCCTGGTCACCTGCCACAGGACCTCTGCCGGAGGGTCACAGACTTACAATGTCCACCAAGCGCCAGCATGTGTGTTTGTCTGGAGGCTCAAACATGAAGTCCTAGGGTCCCCACCCCATCTACTTACTCTGTGCCAGGCACCCCTCAACAGTGCTTTACATGATCCTCGTGGGAGGGGAATCTATGTGATTGTTCACATCTGTCCTGGGACAAGCACACCCTTCCTGGGTCCTAGGCCTGGTACATTCCTGTAAACAAGGAATGCCATGTCACTTCATCTCTCCGGGCCCCAATTTCCTCATTTACAAAATGAAACTAAGAATTCTAGACCTGTCACCACTGCCCCATAAGGGCAAGACGCTGAATATAGTGGATGGAAACCCCAGGGGGCCACTCTGTGGCTCAGGGCGGATCGGAGCTATTTAGCTGCTGTTCAGAGAAATGGGCTGCCCGAGATACTGGTGGGCTTCTAGGAATGGTCTAGAGACTCTCACTTTGGTGGCTTTCAAACTGTTCTCGGAACAGGCCTACTTGCCCCTGTCTAGGGAGTTGGAAAGGCGGTAGTCTTGGAGAAGGGATCCAACTGAATAAGTAGCTTCTGAGTTAACAAGTTGTTGTTGGAGACAACAGGCCAGGCCCGAGAGCTTCTGGGAACACACCATGGAAATCCCTGGTTTGTCCAGTTTACTTTTACAGACAGGGAATCCACAAGGGGAAGTCTTCCACTGCATTCTAGAAAGAAAGCCCCTACGGGGACAGAACCCAATATATAAGATGTACTTTCCTATTTTGGCAATGTACTGAGGGGCTTGGAGACATGTGATTATATGATCTGTGCTCTTCTTGAATGTTTAAGCACATGCAAGTATTATTTAAACACACACACACACACACACACACACACACACACACACACACACCAAATAGGAACACATGCTCATATTTCCAGCACTTGGAAATAGAGGCAGAAGAATCAAAAATTCAAGGTCGTGGGGCTGGAGTCTGAGGTCTAGGATGACATTAGGGACCAAAACGAATCATGAACAAACCATAGCTGTCCCAAGGGGCACATCCTGGCCTGTATCTGTGACTGACACAGTTTCACTCAGGCCTCCTGGATAAACACATCTGTGTAGCTAGAAGGATACCCAGGCTGCCTACCATGACTGGGAGTCATTCCAGGGGGCGTCAGGGGTATAGGATGGGGGGCCAGAGTCTCCGGCAGCCCTTATTTTCAAGTGGCCTCTACATCCCTATATCCTCCAGCCTATAGAAGTTGCCCTTCCCTGAGAATCCTGATTACCCATACTGGGGGCTCACCCCAGGGTTCCAGAACATATCCACGATTCCAGGTGGAGTTTTCATGTGGATTTGCAACACTGAAGAGAGGGTGGGACTTTCCAAGTCACCTTAAGGGGCCAATGACCTAAGAACTGAATAACATCTTGCCCAGAGAAGAAACTCAAAATCCTTCCATAGGCAGAGACCAGCCTAAATCAGCCTCACACCACACCTGCCACTCAGCAGCCATGGGATCACTCTCTGGCCCAGAGAGGCCACACCCACATGCTCACGCACTCCTTCCCTGGGACCTTTGCCAGTGTTTTACCATTCTGGCACCTTCCCCCGACTTCACCCTATCAAGACCATGCACATCCTGTAACACCAATATGGCAAGACTTCCTCCAGGGCACACCGTCTCCCAGTTCTGCACCTTCACCAGCACCCTTGTGGAGGGAAGAAAGGAATCCAGGGCTTCACATATGTTAAGCAACTAGTATTCTACCACCAAGCCATGCGTCTAGTCCAGCAGGGGCTTACGGCCAAATGGAAAGCTTTTTTTCTTTACTTTCTTTCCCTTTTGTGGTGGTAGAGATATAGCTGAAGACCTCAGGCATGCTACATAAGCACTCTACCACTGTGCATATGCCTGGCCCTCATGCCCTTTTGGAAATAGAGAAGTGTATTTTATAGGACTTCAGGTCTTGCACCAACTGACTTCCTGTGTGTACCTTGGCCTGTTCCTTGGGTATGAGCACCAGAGGCCGACGTGAGACTTGCAGACAGTGGTGCAAAGGGTCCCTAGGAAAGGGAGCCTGGTCTCTTAGACCACACTTTTCATTCCTTGCAGACACAGAGCTTCATTTCTGCCTTTGACCCATTTTCTTTATCACCCAAGAAGCCCTGCCTTAATTTAACAGGGTCCCTACACTCAGGAAGGAGTGGACGGAGTACTCTGAAGCTGAGTTCTTTAGAACAACAAAAGAATTCCTGGTGCCTGGTGCAAGCCTGGGACTATGCCTCCATCAAAGACTAGAGGCTGTGGACCTTGCCAATAACACGGGAAGTACCTTAGAGGAGGCTGTGAAGGGAAGAAAGTGAGAGTCTAAGATAGAGAGCACCTCCAGAGCTAGCCAAGGGTGCATAGCCCCCTCCTCATTCCCCTCATGCCTGGTCTTCTGGTCCTTTCCAGATCCCCCTCGTGCCTGGTCCTCATATCTCTTCCAAAGCCTACTCATGCCTGGTCCCCTGGCCCCCTCCAGATCCCTTTTATGCCTGGTCCCCTGGCCCCCTCCAGACCCCACTCATGCCTGGTCCCCTGGCCCCCTCCAGACCCCACTCATGCCTGGTCCCCTGGTATCTTCCATCTCCCCATCATGCCTGGCTTGCTCTCAGGAGCCCCTGTACAGATACCTCCACATTCTCAGTAACCAGACATGTCCGAGGATAGGGGCTCAATAGCCAGGAACACAGGGGTGGGCTCTAGAGTCCATCCAGTTTGGGAGACACAGAGATGTCCTTTCTTGGCTCTGGTATCTCACTAGGGTCATGGCATCTGCTCTGGCTGAAATGCTGGGCCAGGATGATCAAAGGATATACTGTACTAACACTCCATGGCAGCTTTGACGCTGCTCCTAGGCAACCTGAGTATCCATCCTCAGTGGGCATCTTCAGACCTATCAGCTCCTTGCAGAGACTAGCCTGTGCCAGTCTTCAAAGAAGCCCCACTCAGAGCTCAGATGGCCCAAGGTCCAAGTGGAACTGAGGTCAGGGGGTTCTGGGGGTCAGGGATGCATCTACAGTGGGGCTAGGCTCCAAGCCTCCATCTCACAAAAAAGCTGCAGCCTGCCCCCCATTATCCTGCCCAGCCTCATCATTCCTGCCCACTTACTGAAGCCACAGAGCTTTGTGAGCTCACAGGGACAGCATAGAAACTGGTCTCCTTGTTATACATAAGAAAACAGGCCCAGCACAGGGCAGCGAGCTTTCTACAGGCATACAACTATTTCAATAGCCCATCCTATTTCAAGGATTCCGTCTCTGCATTCTGAGAAAATGAGAGGGCAAGGAGAGGAAAGCAAGCTGATGCCTTTACTACCAGCCTCATCTTTCCTAATACCTTGCTGCTGGGAGTTGGGAGAAAGAGAATGTTAAGCGACTGCTCCCTCTTGGTGATCCATTACTGCATGGCTGAGCCTAACTCCCACGGTAGATGCCATGGATCCTGGAGACTCCCAGGGTAGATGCCATTGACCCCCCCTGGGGCCCATACACAGACTCCTCCTAGGTCTCTGTATTCTAATCTGTCACTGCGGGAACCTAGACCTTGGTCAACTTCAGAAGCACAGGGTGGAGGCATTGGGGCGAGCTGTCCCCACAGGTGACCTTTACCCCTGTCACTTCTTAGAGCTGGCCTGAAGCCCCTCCCCTTTTGTTTGTTATTTCGTTTGATTATTTTTCTTTTCTTTGAACAGGGGTCTGAGTGCAGACTCCTGGCTGGCCTGCCGCTCACCCATCCTCAGGCTCTAGCTTTTGCCAAGCTCCAGGATACAAGCATGGGTGCTTGCGACCATGCCTGGCTGAGTCACTTTTGACAAAGTCTTTAAGGCAACCCAAGGCACAGGCTCTGTCCTTCTGAGTAGCCTAGTGTGGGTGTTCGCATCTCCCTTAGGGCTCAGATTATAGCAACAGCTGTGCGATGTACCGTCCAGGACACTGAGCCACTCCAGGCAGTCTTTTGGAGACTGATGTCACAGTGATGGCAGGCTACACATCTTCCCAGGCTCTGCTATCAACTCCTTAGATGGCTGAGAGAGAGCTAGCCCCCTTCTCAGAGCCTCCTTTTTCTATCCAGAAGATGAGGGCTCTCTTGCATCTGACCCTGATTGTCACTGCTCACCGAGCCTGGTCCTTACTGCTGGCTGCCCTCTGCCCACAGTAGAGTCACTAATGTTTTTTTCTGTGGGCGGGGACTCTACTTGAGTAGAAAAACTCACTATGGGGACTATGCGTTCTAATCCCCCATTATGGAATCCTTCCTCAAGGCCTGCAAGCCACGCTGGCCACAGGACCTAGCTCTGGTAGAAGGCACAGAGGTGGAGTCCCCGAGAGAGAGTCATGAACCGTCTGGGTTATCTACAGGGTGGCTGGGAAGAGGCCTCCGGGAAGATCTTCATTACACAATACTTGGCTGAAGTCACTTCACAACAGAAATCACTCTAAAAACCCCTTCGCACAGCCATCCCCTAAAGCAGGCAGAATCCTCTCCGATCTAGGAGCAACATAATTTGCATAGAAGTCCAAATGACTCACTGTGGTGTTTGGCCAAGTCACTTCCCCTCTCTGGGTCACTCTCCTAATGTACACACTGGGGGAAGGCTGCTGGTGGCAGAGGCAGGTTGCTAGCTGAGGTTCTGTGGTTTCTCACGGCTCCCCACCCATCTCAGATCATACTTAGATGTAGGAAGAACAGCTCACACACAGCAGCATGTAGTAACAGAACCAGGCCACCCTCATCTTATAGTAGCCATTAGACAGCCTCAATATGTGACCTAAGGAGGGCTAGGGTACCCTGTACCTATAGGGATAAGCCAGACCAAGTATGGCCACCTCCAGTTCTGTGAAGACTGAGACAAACCCCAGAGCCCTGTCCTTTTGTGCCCGCAGATCAAGTCTTACGTACAGACGCAAGCCCTGGCTCACCGGAGTGGGATGCGGATGGCGATGTAGCGGTCAATGGCGATGGCCAAGAGGCTGAAGATGGAACTCTGAGTGAGGACCAGGACAAAGCAGGCGAAGAAGAGGCAGCCGTGGCAGGCGGCACAGAAGCCGGTGCTGATGGTGATGGCGAAGGGGATGGCGAGCACACCCACCGCAATGTCAGCCGCCGCCAGTGATACCACAAAGAAGTTGGTGACATTCTGGAGGTTGCTGTTGATCCACACGGCCCAGCACACAAGCACGTTGCCCAGGACGGCCAGCACAGCAATGGCCAGCTCCACCGTGATGTACACTGAGGAGACCATGGTGGGAGCAGCCGCACTTGGGCAGGCTCAGCAAGGATGCGGGTCTGGGCCAGCTCTCGGTCCATAGCTGCAGCCCAGCCGTTCACCCACCCAAGCCTCGCAGCCCTTCCCTCACAAGAGCCACGAGTGTTTCCAGAGAGAGCTTTCCAAAGGCTTTCTCACAGATGATTCTGCACCGCCTGAAATCATGACTACTCCAGGAGATCTGGCCTGGCTCCGCTCAACTTTAGGGTTCCGAGGTACCTGCAAAGAGAGAACGCCAGTGAGCAGCTGAACCACCTTGGCCGCTTCAGATTCCGCCTCAGTCATGGGCCAGGTGCCTGCCTGAGAATGACTCCCATCTCGCCCCAACTGTGGGCAAGTCAGTCAGGACACAGGCCCGAAGAGCTCACAGGTTCCAAAAGAATTCTTGTCAAGCTCTTCACCCAACCCTTCTCAGGCAAGCAGTTCCTCCTCCAGTCTCTTCAGGACAGACACAGAAGGAACTACAGACAGAATGCGGACTCCCACTAACCTGTCCCCACTACCCAACACACATCCTCCTCACTCCAGGTACTACATCACCGCCCTCCAAGCTCAGACCAGTAGCTGAAGACGTTTAACCTACGGGAGCAAGTTAAAGTCAAGGCAAAATGATGTTTACATCGGCTTCTCTTATGTAGCTTTTCAAGTCTTCTGTGGCTGCTCGGTCAGTCCTCTGGGTCCCTTCACTCATGATCAGCTCCATGAGACCCTCCCTCCAGGAAGGTTCTTTCTCCACTGGGCTTTCCAAATCCCATCTACCTTCTCACATGGAGCTAGCCTCCCGGCCCAGCTCATTTTGCTCCGTTCCCCTCAGGGAATGACCATTCCCCACCTGAGGAACACTACTGCCACTAAAGTCACCTCAGACACTCCTGGAGTTCCCTTCTAGAGGGACCTGGGAGCCGTAGAGTCCTCTCTAGCTCCGGCAAGTAAGCACTCTTACCCTCACAGGTGGCAGAGCAGGGTCCAACCAAACCCACTGCCCTGAGAGCTCCTGCCAGCAGGCTGCACAGCCAGGCAGGGCGGGCACCGCGGCTGCTTCCCTTCTCTGAGGGATCCGCCTCCCGCTCTCCTCCCACGCCTCTCCCCACTTGTGCCTCTGCCTAGCTGATGCAGGGAATGCTGCTTTAGAAAAACAGGTGCTCAGTGAGAACTCACTGGAGGACTGTGGGCAAGAATGTGTTTCTTTTCTGGGCCTCAGTTTCTCCATTCAGACTGTCATACCACTGGGTTCCCAAAGACGACCAAGGGCTCATTTCAGAACTTATCCACAATCCCTTGAGAAAGGAGTTAACAGATTTGGATAAGGCTACCCCAGAGTCAGATCACAGGAAGAGCTGAGACCCCCTGGAAACCGGAAGTCCTGCTCTCTCTGTAGCAGGTCCCAGCCAAGCCCAAATTCTTGCTCTACTCCCTGAACTTGCAAAACTCGGTGTAAGCAGGACTCTCCCAATAGCCTGCATTCTCCAAGCAAGATGCAAGAGATTCCTCCGCACCACCCCCAAATCCATCCTCTTCAGTTCTGGACCTTCACGGAACCCCAGGTTGTGCCTGCATGTAGACACATCTTTCCTTCTTCTCCCCTCCAGGAGAGGAGGGATGAGGGGAACCGTAGGCCTTGGGAGAAGGATCTTCTCCTCGTGAAATTGGCCAAGAGGTAAGATGGGGCTGAAATAAATAAACCTCAAGTTTCCTTCTGTGATGCTACCAGCGCTTCAGTCTGGAGTCAGAGGAGACGTGGCTGCAGCTGTGCCGGTGTGGAAGCACCTTCTGCCCAACTAGGAGGCTGTTACTGAAGGCTAGGAAAGGGGAGCCACAGTCTGCAGAAACCGACAGAATCATCATTCCTACCTAAGCGGCACCATTGCCCCTAAAGTGAGGCAGAGACACTTAGGGCTAAGTCCTTGTGAATCCCAGCTTTGCACCAGCCATTTGCCAACCAGCTGTTCACAATGCAGATCCCCAGCAGAATGGCCAGAGCCAGGATGTGTACCGCCTTCAGGTACACACCATGTCCCTCTATGCTCACGGCTTACACTTTGCAGAAGCATTCATCAGGGGGCCACAGCAAGCCCAGGACCAACAGCTCTTACCCTGTGCTCTAGCTTTCAAGGTTTGGAGCCACAGCAGGCTCAGTGTCCAACCAGGCCCAACCAGACCCAACCAGGCCCAATGAGCCCCTGGAGAGCCACTGGCTTCCAAGAATCCTGACTCTCCCATTGGTATCTTGTAGGGGGAAAAAGGTAACCACCTGTCCCTTGGGCCCTCTCTCATGGAATCTGCATTGAAGGGCACTACAGCAGTCTGCAATTAGACCAGCCCATGCTAGAAAGCTGGCCCAGGCCCTAACCATGCTCCATCCTCAAGGTCCCCAGTGGGACGCAGTGAAACACAATACATTTCTGTCAAGGTGAGAGAGCTCCATCCCTGAGCCTAGAACCCTGCTGATGGTCACACCGCCAGCGCTGACCCCCGGTAGCTGTACTGATTCCTAACTGACTTGGAACGGACTTGACCCGGGCCTGTATTTGCTGCAGTCCTTCCAGCAGCCTTGGTACCTGCCTGAGTACTCCCAGTTCTCAAGGATCCTCATGTTCCGTGCTGGGTCCATGTTGGGTATTTCTGGATCCCAGCCCCCTTCCTGACTGTCCTGAGGCCACCCTGCTGCTCTCCAGTCTCAACACAGCTGGTCCTCCAGCCAGGCCTGCCTTGTAGCTGCTGAGGACACACCAGAGGTTCCTGTCCCAGGGCCCTTGCCTCTGCCCTTCCTTCAACATTCCTGCAGGCCGCCCCGGTTACTGCAGCACATCCCAGGGGATGCTCCTCTGATCCCAGGGCCACCTGGGCAGCTGCCAAACAAGAATCTTTCTTTTCATTTGAGCCTTCCCCAGCCCCAAGTCTGGCAGATCGGCAGAGCCAGAGGCATTCTCAGGACAGACAGGAGGGAGCAGTCCCGCAGGGGAAGGCTGAGACTGTCCAGCTAGAGGCAGGCAAAGGAGCCCAGGGCCAGGGCACCCTGTCTTTAGCCTGTCTTTGTAGTATGAATGTTCCCACTGGGCCAGTTCAAACCTACTAGTGTATTACTGACCAGATTGAAACACACACACACACACGCACACGCACACGCACACGCACACGCACACGCACACGCACACGCACACGCACACGCACGCACGCACGCACGCACGCATGTGCAGACACACACAGCCAAGAGATGTCAGTCACTGCTGAACTGCTAAGCCCTGTGCTCTACAGGTGGTGGTAGATCTGAATACCAAGGCTACACTGGGCCCCCTCTTGAGGAGCTGGCGTGTGCTGCCTGGGAGTGTGGAAAAATGACTGAAAGCTGTGTTCCTGGCGGCCTGGTAAATTCCATTTTTCAGATGAGAAGCTGCAGCCCAAACAGGTGAAAAGACTCGGCTTTATCAGGGACGTTAGAGGGTGGCATAGTCCTTGGAGAATGCCAAGGGTGGCAGCAGAAGACGTCGTTCTCTGTGAAGCCGCCAGAGCAATGGGTCTCAAACATGGGTTGTGACTCCTTTGACAAACATCTATCTCCAAAAAAAATTTACATTACGATTCCTGACAGGAGCAAAATTACAGTTAGGAAGTAGCAATGAAACTAATCTTATGGTTGGGGGTCACCACAACATAAGGAACCGTATTAAAGGGTCGCAGAATTAAAAAGGTTGAGAACCACTGCTCCAGAGTCACGGGAAGGCTGGGGGCCCAGGGGAAGGGGCCAGCCTAGAGCCAGGACCTAGCAATTTCCTATCCCTCTCTGTTGGCTCTATCAAATTAATCCTTGAGTCATCTGTTGCTAGCCAAGAGGGCTAATTAAATATTAATAATGTTGCATTTCCTTATGGTTGTCCTTTGTTGGGGACAGGGCAGGGTACAGAAACTGTCCCATGTAAACTACAGGCACATGCTCCAGACTTGAAGGGACAACCCCTTAGGGTCCCAGCAGCCAAACTCAACACTGCCTCTGCCTTCCCATTCCCTCCCACCCCGATCCAGCCACTTTAATTAAAACCACTTCATCCCGACCCACATATCTCCTGACCCACCCCAGGCTCTGTGTACACATGCCTAGGTGGTGGCTCCAGACCCTGCTGGACATGTCTACAAGCTCCCAGACAGTGCTCCATATACTGCTCCTGGGTGTAGCCAAGCGCACGGAACAGAGCAGCACAGAGACTGCCCATTGCAGCGGCACTGGGCTTCTTCCTGGGCTCCGGAACCCCAGCCTTACGATGTTGTTTCATTTTGAGATGGGTCACTTGTAGCCCAGGCTGGCCTCATAGCCCAGGCTGGCCTCAAGCTTGCTAGGTAGCCAAGTATAACCTTAAACTCTCGGTCCTCCTGCTTCTAGTCCCTAAGTGGTACGTCACGGGCATGTGCCCTCGTGCTCAGCTCGGCTGCCTCTTTCTCACAGGCCGTGCTCACCAGCTACCTAGTCTTCTGGGCCATGGGGAACTCCGAGCCATCTGCTACCACCTTTGCCCCCTGCAGTCCTGGAGTCTACTGCAGGGGTCTCGAAAGACAAGAAAAACCTAGGAATTCTTCAAGGACAGCTGCCACCTTAGAGATTCAGGTACTTAGAAGCCATGCCGCCCGGACCCCAGGACCTCATGTCCCACGTCAGGGGAGCTGCAAACCAGATTTCAAGAGGCAAGAAGAATCCCAGACTATGGAAGAGAAAAAGATGTGGCCCTTCTCACCTTTAACCCTAGCACCCTGGAGGCAGAGACAGGTGGGTCTCTGTGAGGTGGAGGCCAGTCCGGTCTACATCATGACACCCTGTCATAAAAAAAAAAAAAAAAAAAAAAAAATCCCGTGAAAGAAAAATAGAAGTGTCAAACAGGGCCGGGCGGTGGTGGTGCACGCCTTTAATCCCAGCACTCGGGAGGCAGAGGCAGGCGAATCCCTGTGAGTTCGAGGCCAGCCTGGTCTACAAAGCGAGTTCCAGGAAAGGCGCAAAGCTACACAGAGAAACCCTATCTCCAGAAAAAAAAAAAAATCAAAACAAAACAAACAAAAAACAAAAATAAAAACAAAAACAAAATCCCAGACAGGAAAAACAGGGGTCAAAATAAAGAGCATGTTGTATGAGATAGTCTTCAGGCCTGCAGCCAGTTGAGTTGAGGACCAAGGCCGTGGTGGATAGAAGAGAACACTGAGGAATTCTTCCAGGAACCAGAGACAAAGTCTAGATTGAGGAGATCCCACATCTGTCCTTGGGATCCCACATATGCCCTCGTGCTCAGTTGATATGTGGAATGACACCAAGCAAGAGTCACAGCAGGATGGGCTGGTACCTCTTACACCCAAAGCACCGTCCTGCAGTGGCTCAGCAGCAGCTGGGCTTGCAGGAAGACCCCAAGCCCCCTGAGCCTGTTCCAAACACATCAGTCAACAAGACAAGTGCCTTCTGAGACTGCCTAATGCTGCGTGGTCTGGGTCTCCCTTTCCTTCCTGGGTCCCTCCAGAATTGCACAGCCACCCAAATTCTAATACCTGGTAAAGGCTGGGCCCCAAGTACACAAGCAGGTGACCAGTATGTCCTTCCCCTACCAACCATGGGTTTGCGGCTGCTGTTGTGTTCCTGGGGACAGGATGTGGGCAGGAAGGGAGAACCAGCTCTCTGCAGATGGAGACCAGGGCATTAGCTTGCCTTTCTAAACAACTTCTGTCACCAGCTAGGACCTAGGCTACCCTAGTCTAGACTCAAAGGCTACTAGTCAGCCACATCTCCCTTCTCTCCCTCTGAGAGTCCTAGAATGGACCTTGACATGCCCACTTGTCCAGGTCTGGTACCCAGAAAGACCACAGGTCCCCAGTCCTCACCTCAGGTGCCACTCACCCATTGCAGGCTGCTTCTCCAGATCTAGCCCCTCCCGGGATCCAGGCCTCACAGAGGTGCTTGAGGAGCAGCCTGTGATGGGAGCAGCCCAAGTGGGGTCCATGCCATGTCCATCACAGACTTCCCCCTGCATGCCTTGGCTTCTCCCATGTGCACAGGCCATGATGAGAGCATCACATGAAAGGCTCAGCCCCTGTGCCGGCCATAAACAGTGGATGACAGGTGCTGTGCCTTCTGACAAGAGAACAAGGGACCTCTGGGTGGAACCCTGGCAGGAGGCTGGCCTGGACACTAGAAATGAGGAGTGCACACCCACTGCTCAGCTCTTTAGGATATGGGTGTGATGATGCAGCCATAGAGGATGAAGGGAAAGAGTGGGGTGCACTGGACTAACCTGAGTATGATCCACCTGAACCCCGTCACTGCCCTCTGCCCATCAGCGCTTCCACCCAGACTGGCTCATGGCTCCCAGAGGCCATTGCGAGGTCGAATGTCAAGACTCCCCGTAGCTAGAGCCTCTGGATAGAGACCTGTCACATAAAGTTAGAGGTAGCCCTGGAAAACTGCCCAAGTCCTGCCCTCCTAGTGTCTAACCCCTTCCCAGGCCTAGAGTGAGGGTAGCTGCTCTTTCCCCCCATTCCATCCCTGCTTGGCACCTGGCAGGATCTCATGGTTTCCAGATTCAGGGCTGGGACCATCTTCTCTGCCCCATATGGCTCCTTCTTACCCGCTGTGGGGTCTGGGTCTTGCTCTGGACATGAGCAGTCTTCAGGGGCCCCTTTCTTTACCCCTAATCTTTTGCTACTACTGGGGGCCCAGTATGGACCTAGGGCCTGTCCTCAAGCATCGTATCACCTCTGCTCCCTCCAACCTCCCCACTACTTTCCTCCTCTGAGTTCCCCAGGTCATGATCTACCCTTCTGTGGTCCCCAGTGTGTCCCAGGGACAAGATTCTTCCAGGGTAGTTAGGGATATTCTCTTTTACCAGCTCAGTACCTGCCTGGAGCAACATCCTCACTTGTAAATTCCCACCTCCTCAGCTCCTTCATCACATTTATCAAAACCCTTTCTACCTGTGCCTGCCTATCATCTATCTATCTATCTATCTATCTATCTATCTATCTATCTATCTATCATCTATTTATAGCTATTATCTATTTATCTATCTACCTATCTATCATCTATCATCCATCTATCATCTATATCTATCATCTATTTATATCTATCACCTATATTTATCATCCATCTATGTATCATCTATCTATCAATCAATCTATCTATCTACCTACCTATTATCTATCATCTATCTATCTATCTATCTATCTATATCTATCTACTGCCCAGCTTTCTCTTCCTCTACTCTCATATGCACACACCACGCAGGGCCCGGGTTGGATTGTATCAAAAGGACACTGAGATGGTGACTGTAGCTTCTATGAGGTGAGGTAGCTCAGGAATGGGCAGCTTAGAGGCCACAGCTGCTGATTTTCAGGCAACAGCTGAGTTACCAGGGGCTGTGGTCCCACTTACAGGTCCTGGACTTTGCAGAATCTGACACCTTGAAGCCACGTGCTTGCTCCCAAGCTAACTCTTGTCCACACTTTCTCCACTCCTAGCAATCCGTGACTTTCTCCAGGGTTACCCAGCCTAAGCACAGAGCCCCCTAACCTGGCCTCTGGCACAAGCCCCTCTGCTACCACCCCTTACCCTGAACCTATCTGCACACCCAGCCAAAGAGTATCTCCCTCTCCCCTTCCTCTATACCCCTATGGGTTAGCATTACTAAGAACACCATTACTTTACAGATCGGAAACTGGATTCCCAGGGCAGTGACCTTCCCAAGGCCACTTATCTAGAAGACAAGATCAAAACCTAAGTTGGGACACCAAAATCTTTGGTCTCTCTGTAGGGCCCTAGAGATCAGCCACTGCTTCTTCTGCCTGGCCCAAAGTTTGTCTCTTACCACATGTGTGGACTGCCCTTAGCCTAACTTCAAGCCATGAACAGGGAGGCCACCCCAGCCCACAACAGTCATGGTCAGCTCTGAGAGAATGCACACTGGCTAGGGTGTGCCCAAGAGACCCCAGAACCTGAGAGAACCCGGGAAGTCCCAGACTGCAAGGACTGAGTTTTGAGATCTTGACACCATAGTCTCGGGACCCACCGGTTTTTGAGGAGCCCTTGAAGACCCAAACAAGCAGATCTTCCCAAACCCGTGTTTCCTAAAAGCTCTCCACCATCATCCTAAGGGTCCTGAAACCAAGGTTGGGTGTGACAGTCTTCTGAAAGGCACACGGAGACCAGAGGGAGCTGGGCAGCAGAGGCGGAGCGTTCCAGGTAGAAGGACAGAAAGCAGGCTCCCTTCTCAGGGAGACAAGGTACGGCCTCTGGGTGGGCAAGGAGAGGGGTCCAAAAGACTCCCCAGCCATCAGGAGAATACATGTTCTGCCTGTCCTAGTCGTGGGGAGGAGTCCTGGCGACCACCTGCCAGCTGCTTCTGTTGCTCTGGACCACTGTGAATCCCTGCTCCTCCCTTTGTGTTGACTAGCAAAATTAGTCTAAATGTTCCCAAGGCAGAGAGCCCTTGCCCATCTTCTGCCAAACCCTTGAGAGTTGCCACTGTTCCCGCCATTTCTGCCCCTGCTTCCAGACGCTCACCCACCCTGTTGTCCTCTGGCTTCTCCACAGTGTCCTAAGTCGGGTTCCCGCCACCACTGTCAACAGGATGCTCCCCTCCCCCGGGTTCCAAACTCCCCTGCTTTCTCCGTGCCTTCCTGGATGCAAGCTGGTGCCCGCCTGAACCCCTAACCCGGGTGTCTGACCCGCCTACCTCCGGCCGCGCCTCGACGTCTGCAGCCTAGCTTTGGCAGGGACGCGCCCTAAAGGGACTTGGGAGCTTGCAGGTTCAGTCCTCGGAGCGGACAAATCGACGGTCGTAGCGGCGCGTCGCCTGCAGGTCTAGACGACTGTAAGGCATCCCGCCGCCCTGCCTTACTCGAGCCCCTTCCGTGCTACCTGCCCTGGCTCACCTTCCGGTCGCGGAGGACCGCCCCGAGGGGCACGGCACTTGGGGATGTGACCCGCGCCGAGGAACCCAGCTGCGACCACTCCCGAGGCAGCCAGGGCAGGCTCGGACCCTGACACCCGCGTACTCCCCTCCCGACAGCAGGAAGGAAGGGTCCGAGGGAGCGGCGTGCGCTCCGAAGGGCGGGAGGGTCCTGATCCGCTCAGACTTCCCGGCCCCGCAGAATCCGACGGCCACGATCGCCAAGACGCCCGCCCGGGACCCCTCACGGTTCCCCAGACCCAGGCCCCAGCTGACCTGCCTCTTGCGCTGGCTCCCACCGTCTCAGAGGCCGCTCCGGGCTCCAGCTCCGGCCGCGCCGCTCATGGGCGCACCCTGCAGGCAGCTTCGAAACCAGCGCTGCTCCCGCCCCGCCCCGCCGCTGGGGGAAACCGAGGCCGGGAGGCGGGAATCAGAGGAAATGGCCCTGGAAGGGCTAGGTCGTGATGGGTCTGGCAGCAAAGCACCCCTTGCCCCAACGTGGGCGCTTCTGGTCCACGCGTCCTGACCGCCTCCTCCAGCGCCACTCCCACACCCACCCGCGTGCCCCCACCCATGAAGCCTTGGCGCCCCACCCCTCTCCGGTGGCTCCTCCAACAAGGCATCAGGCTGTCTGTGCCACTCTGGTGTTCCCAGTTCTGCCCTTTATCGGAGTTAGGCTGCCCTGGTGCTATGTTACTCTCTCTACCGCTCCACATCCGACTTTAGACCCGGGTCCTTTTCTGTTCTTACACTCCTGATGCCTGTGGGACCGTGACTCCTCCCCCCAGCCCCCGCTTCTCTGAACTATAGAGCAAGGAGGGAGTTGCATCTGCACCACAGACTAACTAGGACTCTCAGAAGTCTGGACTGGGAATCCCCTACTCTCACTACCCTAGTTCTGGAGGTGGCTGGATGGCGAAGCCTGCCTTGGACTCTCGTCCCTGGATGGATTTGCAAATCTCCATCTGTTCATAGCAGAAGAAGCCCTTCATACACCCAGGCATTAAGGGCCAAGGCCTTCCTGGAACCTACAGGCTGTGTCTAGAGGCAAGCGTGGAGAGGCCTGCTGAGAACCAGGCTAGACCCCAGCGCTGAGGTGTCGATGGGAAGGAGTAACTCCGGAAGCGGCCCTTTGCTCTGTCACAGAAGCTGGTGGGCAGTGAGCATGCAGGTGCCTAGCCCTTGGAGAAGCCAAATGCCTGCCTTTGAAGTGGTGATTGTCACTTTCCAGGGCTCGACTTTGATGGCCTGGCAGCCTCCTTGGCTCACCCCTCCCAAGTTTGGCCTCCTGTTCCATCTGATGAGCCCAGCCCAGTGTTACAGCATCTGTAGGGTCGAGGGCAGGCATGCGTGCATGTGTGCGCATGTGCTCACGTGTGTGGATCTGGCTAGAATAGGGAC
>CABHPP010148076.1:28785-48109 GCA_902168425.1 Peromyscus attwateri | reverse complement strand
GGCTAAAATGGATCCTATGGTGTTTCCAAGGATGAGTTTCAATTCCTGATTCTGCTCCCTATACCTCTCAAGGGCTGGTATTACAAATATTCAGCTGATTGCTCTTTGTTTAAATAATAGTATAAATTTAAATTATTACTTATAGTAGATAGAAACAAAGTGGAAACATATACCCCCCCAAATGAAAGAAGCTAAAGAAAGGAAGTTAAAGAGGTATAGACAGATATTGAAAAATTGTGTAAAAATTAATAAATTCAGGAAGGGAAATAAAAATAATAATGTATCATTTTCAAAATATTATAAAATAAAAATATGCCTAAAAGTAGTTAAAAGAAAAAAATAGAAAGAACATGAACAGGAAAGAAAGGAAGGAAGGAAGGAAGGAAGGAAGAAAGGAAGGAAGGAAGGAAGGAAGGGAAAAGGAAAGGAACAAAGAAAAGAAGAAGGAAATCTGAGGAAAGAGTACAAAAAGAAGTGGTAGACTAACTTCTCTCTGATTCCTTGAAATCTTGAGACTGCCAGTTACATACATAGGTGGGGGGTTTCCATCATGTTAATCTGTGAATTTTTGTATTTTTTGTTGTTTTGTTGACCCTGTGTTTGTTAAATGTCTTATGTCTGGCTGAGGTGACTTATTTGTAACTTCTCTTCTTTGTAGGTGGTTACACTTAGATTTACAGCCTGCTTATTGCATAGCTCTTCCCATTCTTTAGAGAATCCTTTTTTTTTTCTTTTTTCCCCGGAGCTGAGGATCGAACCCAGGGCCTTGCGCTTGCTAGGCAAGCACTCTACCACTGAGCTAAATCCCCAACCCCTCTTCAGAGAATCTGGGGAGCAACGACAACACTACAGTTTGGGTCAGGGAAGTTATTTGAACTTGAAAGATATTCTAAAAAGTCTCTAAATAACAACCCCAAAGCCAGATGGCAGATAGGTGGCTCCAGGGTTTGAATCCTTAGCTGGCCACCAGCTCAGATCTGTCAAAATCCATTGTTATTTTCAGTTGATGATACCTACTTCCGGCCACCTAGCTGAGTCCCTGTGTACTGCATTTTTCAGCTTCTCAGCATGCTGCCCTATGGCTCTACACAAATGCCTCCCAGTCCTGTCTTCCAGTCCTAACTTGTCTGCCAGAGGAGTCAAGAACTTTCCAAAAGCAGTGTATTTGAGGATTGCTAGGGGTATGTACTTCTCCAGAGGGTAGGAGTACTGATGTCTTTGCAGAAGTGCCACATAGTTTACCTTTTCATTGAGGCTTCTACATCCATCTTCCGCTGCATCTCCTCCTCACAACCTTTAAAACACACAACAGGGAAGCACATAGAAGAAACTGTTCAGTTTGCATTTTTTATTCCTTTTGGTGTAATATCTGCCTTTCCCCTGCATTTAACATTGTTGTGTCATACCTTCATGTTTCTAAACACTTCATTTCTGTCTGAACAGATTATGTTCTGTCTTATACCTCTATTTAGCTGCATCATATGAAAGCATCATCTTACCCCAAAGTCCTTTTGTATTTTTGTTTGGTTTTTGTCTTTTTAAACTAAGGGATTGGCTCAGCTTCAGAACTTAGCTGAAAGCCGTGGAAAAATTCTGCAGGGCTCCAGGATTGGATGTGACTCAGCAAATATATTTCCTCTTCCTCTTCCACATGCTCCTCCTTTTCCTCCTTTTTACTGCAACTGGGTATTTCACCTGCATGTATGTCTATGAAACACATGAATGTCTAGTGCCCGCAGAGGCCAGTAGGCATCTGATCTCTCTGGAACTAGTGTTACAGACAGTTGTGAGCCACCATGTGGCATCTAGTGTTCTTAATTGCTGAGCCATCTCTCCAGTCCAAACATACTCCATTATTAAAGAACCTGTCTGGTAGCTTTACAATGATGAATTGTAACTGCCCTAGCAGAAAGGAAGATACTCTAAGGAGACACTACTTCTCTCAACCTGACAATCGGACTACTGAAACAATGGACCCTACGGAAATAGTAATCTTCCCAGGAATTTTATGAAGGGGAAGGCAGAGCCAGAGGAAGAACTTGTTTCTCCCCACAAAAAAAAAAAAAAAATCACACAGTTCTAACAACTAGTTTGACTAACTTACAGGATGAAAATGAAGCTTAATAAAGAAGAGTCAATGGTGGATAGAATCACATTCCTTCAGGACTGCTTAGATATGTACATCTTTGATTTTCCATTTAAATTTTTATCTCACATCAAGACTGAAAAGTTTTGCACCCCGATAAGTGTCTCTGCTGGTGAAGCAATCCAAATTAGACCAAATCAGATCGAATTAGAAAAAGCCATAGTTTAATGGGTAAAATGTTCCTAGGTGATTCTTTGGCCCCTCCAAAAAGGAGACAGGGATGAGAGACTAAAAAACCATGTGTTTGTTTTCTGGGGTGCAGTTTAAATACCCTGTGGGAGTGGTCTTGAGTATTTCTGGGGGAGGAGTCATGTTTGGTAGGACTTTCTGAGGGGCAGAGTCTGGGCAGAGAGGTGGGGTTTCCACCAGAACATTTCAGACTCTTTGGGTGTATGGATGCCAGGATGCCTGGGGCTGAAGTGGAGCTTCCACCAGAACAAAGGCCACTGAAGATGGACTTTGGGGATTTGCTGGTGATCTCTTTGTTCCTCTTCCCAATCTGTCCATATCAAATAAATCTCCTTTTTCTGCTTTCTACTATTAATTTGGCTCATTTAATTGTATTACTGATAATGACTGGCTGAACCTGACTTCAGGCACACATCTAAATTCAATAACAATATAGTCAGTAACATTTTACAATATGCTTTTCTATATAGCCTATATACAATTTAGATACAGTTTACTTTCAGAAGGTTTTAAATTAGAATCTACATATAATTTTTATTTATATTAGAATAACTGTTTTCAGTAATATGTCTTAAATAAATACATAAGATTGAAAGACAAGACTCTGACACAGAAGGTAGTGGATATCGTGGTAACCTAAGAAGAACTCACCAAGTAAAGTACTTAAGACATAGAATTGAATTCTAGAAGGAACAATGGATTATGTCATATAAAAACCTCAAAAATCTCAGCTTCAATGTGATCCCATAGACCTTTTATATATAAATTATATCATTTCTCATACTGTGTTTACTTACTTTAACCTATCTTTCTCATTCCCTTAATTGTGAGTTCCCATAGGATGGAAGTCAAGCTTCTTTATCTTGAGTGCCCAAAATCAAAACTTTAGTTATAAAATGGCTGTTGAGTGAATTTTTATTACTCTGTATTTCTGTTATTCTGTCCTGTAACAACTATGCAGCATTTCTTTCACATGCTTTTGAATATCAAGTGATCCCAACAAGCTAATTCAGGTTATTCCAAAGTATTAAGAACATCTCTGCAGGAAACCCCCAGGAATCCACAAGGATGACCCCAACTAAGACTCCTAGCAATGGTGGAGAGGGTACCTGAACTGGCCTTCTCCTATAACCGGATTGGTGACTACTCTAATTGTCATCAGAGAGCCTTCATCCAGTAACTGATGGAAACAAATGCAGAGATCCACAGCCAAGCCCTGAGAAGAGCTTCGGGAATCCTGTTACAGACAGGAAGGAAGGATTATAGGAGCCAGGGGGCTCAAGGTCATCGCAAGGGAACCCACAGAAACAACTAATCTGGGCTCATAGGAGTTCGCAGATTCTGGACTCGCAGATTCTGGACCCACAGCTAGGGACCCACATAGGACCTACCAAGGCCCTCTACATATATGTGACAGTTGTGTAGCTTGGTCTGTTTGTAAGGCTCCTAGCAGTAAGATCAAGGCCTATTCCTAATGCTTGAGCTGGATTTTGGGAACCTATTCCCCATACTGGGTTACTTTGTCCAGACATGATATTGGGAAAAAGCTTAGTCCTACCTCAACTTGATATGCCATAGTTTGTTGACACCCATGGGAGACTTGCCCCTTTCTGAATGGAGACAGAGGAGGAGTGAATGGGGGTGGGGCGGAGGGTGGATTTGGGGAAGGAAAGAGGAGAAGAAGGAAGGGAAACTGTAGTTGGGATATAAATTAAATGAAAAAAATAATTAATGATAACATAAAAAGAACATCTCTCAAAAGAATCTGAAGAACAATGCTTACAGATATTGAGTTTGAGTAATTAGAAAATAAACAAGGTACACATGCCTTGGAGAAAGGAGACAAAGGGTTAATACTCTGAAATTTCTTTCATTAAAATCTTGAGTTCTACCATAACAGATTCCATACCATTGTCAAATTTTTTAATTGTCAATTTTAAATACTTCAGCTCAACCTAGTGCTATAGGAAGCAGTAATTCTGATTTGTTTATACGTTGATATTTTCAAATTCACTACTTGACTCAGACATGTACAGAAATGTTATCAGAAAATAAAACACTATTATCACCATTATAAAAAATCAGAAGGCCATGAATCACATTTAAGCAAATATTTATTTTTCATGTCATCTGATACTCTGTCTCAAGTATATTAGAAGTAATATTAAATTTCACTGGGTACTCAAAGAATCATTGCACAGTTTATTGACATTATAAAGAAGGTATTTTGATTCCTTTGACAGAAAAGCAACAATATATTTCCTATTAAAAAATAAACCACAGCCTATATGCCTGACATTCACTTTAATGTCATAATATACTTTTTCCTGCATACATTCTATAATATGCTTCTTGTGAAGCTCCAGAAATAAAGTTCATCTGTGAGTACAATGAGTACCTTATTGAAGGCCATTTGACATTTTTAATACAACACTTACATGGTGGAAAACTTTCATGACAGACATCTGAGTTATGCATAAAAAAATCAATACTCTGAAAGGGCATGTTGATTTTTAACTTAAATTCAATAATGAACATTTATAATATATAAATTCCTTTTGGCAATAGCTTTGTAAAAAACGATACACATACTTATATAGAACAGCAAAAAGTTAATTCTATTAAAATGAAATGTCTTTCTTGGCAATTATTTTTTAAAATTAATCATCAGCACAGTATTATTTACTGAAAACTGATAGTTATTTTAACAGTCTAAGGTACATAGTGGATCAACATAAAATAGTAATTGAAGAGATTCTGTACTCTGAGGAAAGATGAGCGTGGGTTTGAATCTAGCTATTACTTTTAGTAGCTGTATTGCCTTGTGTAACTTACTGACTTCTTTTTTTTTTATCAAAAAATGGGAAACAATATATTATATTGTTATAAAAAGTGAGATCATGACTCCAATTTGTTTGGCACATGTCTAGATTAGTAAACAGTCAATAAATTGTTTGTATTCCAATGAAATGCCACAGATGTTTTAAAAACACTTTTTATAATTTTGATAGTTTGGTCACACTGAAGACTTAAAAGCTGTTGAAAGCATTCAGTTGGCATTATAGACATTCATTGACATTATAGAGCATGAATAACATGAAACTACAATTGTCTGTTCTTGAAGATAATACAAATTGTAAACTATGCTAAAATCCTAAGAATTATTTACATATGACAAAGATATAATTTGAACTTGTGAGAACAATTCTGGCTTTAATTAGCTCTTGATCAGCTTCTAAATCAGCATGTACTTCACTTTTTATTAAAAATGAAAATTGTTCATTCATCTTTTAATTGAAAGTGAGAGTTTAAACAGACACAGTAACAATAAAAATGGTAATTAAATGGCAGCTACTTTAATATTCAATGTTCTACAGCTTGGAAGGCGGGACAAAGAAGCAACAAGGATCATATCTCACTGAAAACAGGCCAACGTCCAAGACCAGTCCTGCCATTTTAGTTTCATAGCTTGCCAAAAGCTGTTAGAGAAAAAGAATGACTTGCAACATATTGCTAATTATAACGATGATAGCTAGTTGTTCCTGGTACATTCAATAAGTGATTCGCATAAGTATAAATAAAACAATGTGTTCATGAATACATTTTATCACAACACCATTAAAGAGCAGCATGGCCTCATTAAAGAAAAAAAAGATATGTCATTTTTGAATAGGTATTACCTATAGCTGACTGTGTTCTTAGAGCTTGCTTAAATATGTTCTTTTACTATTGTTTTTAAATGGCAACTCACATAATCCCAGTTTGACCTGGAGCTCACTGTGTTGTATTATTACCTTGAACTTCTAATATTTCTGCCTCAACATCCCAAATTCTGGGATGACACAGTCATGCACCATCACATCCAGCTTATGTGTTGGGGGGGGGGGCATTAAATCCAGGAACTCAAGCTTGTGAGGCATGTATTCTATCAGCTGACATTATTTTTATTTTTTTATTTGGCAAATTGAAGAAGAAGAAAAAAGAAACAGTATACAATATAGATAATTTCTGTTTCATCATCAAATATCAATTTATGAACCTCTTAGATTCTGAAGTACATGAATGTTTAATAACAGTCCCATATAATGCATGATACGTTAATCAGAAGAGAAGTAAAATTACTGAATTTACTACTTTATTTCCTATGTGGAAACTAAACAAAGCAGTCTATTTCTAGACAAGGTAATTCAGGTTATTCTAAATTGATGATCAATATTGGAAATTGTTCCTTCTGGCTGCCCTCTGATCTTTAGCTCACAGCAGTTTTTTATGTGCAGGCAGTCTGCATGCAACTTGTCGTTACAAGTTTTTATCACTTTTCTTTCTCTTTCCTTTTCTGCAACCGAAGTCTTATTTGATCCCTTTCTTCTGCTCTTTTACTTAGAAACACAAAATCTCTAAACTGGAAAGTGACTAGCAGTCATTAAATATGATCACCAGTAAAGTGTGCATGCAAGCTTAGTTTATTCAGTGTCAAGCTATTATCATATAAGCAGTAACAAGCACTGTTCCATACAGGGAATAAAGCAAGGTGACTACATTTTACAGACAGAAGAAAGAGGAAAGAGCTATCTAACTTGATGTTAGAATGCACAGAGCTAATTTCCCATGGGAGTATTCTTTTGTCATTGTTTTCAACTATCTGTAATTTGAGATTTGGACTAGACATAAACTTGATGATAATGTAAGTTATTTAAATGCTGTTGGAAGTCTTTGCTTCCTGATCAGAAGTTGCAGTCTATTATGGCCTGGCAGCTTTTTCCAAAAGTTCAATGACATGGAGACTTCCTCCTTCCCCAGTGAAACTTCCTGCTCCCTATCTGCCCTTATCCAGAGAATGTCCCTGGGTCTGGAGGACTGACCTTATCTGAAAACCATCTCTAAGCCAGATTCCTGATTTATCTTTAGCTTGACCCTTGGCACAGATCCTTGCTGAGAAGGCTTGTGCTAGGAGCTCTGCTATAGGACCCTACTGCCACATTTGAAGCCTTATGATAGGAGTGTGCCACTTAATGCAAATTAAGGTTTATTCCCAGTTTCTCCAATCCTATATATTGCTTATACTCTGGAATAAAGTTGAGCTGATTCACCAAAGTCTGTCTCAGGGAAGGTTGTCTCCATCATGTTCATGGGCCATATAAGGATCTGTCATCACCAATAGCCAATGGACTGCAAAGACAAAGAGGACACCCCCAAAATATTATTGTTTTTAATTCATTCATTTTTTCAACTCATTAGATAGAACTAATATCATTTATATAGTAATAGAGAAGAAGGGTACATAATGGACAAAACAGACACCAAACATGTTTCCTGCAGCCAGTGACCATAGTCTTGCAAAGAAGGAAAATTTATCAGGATACACATAATATTTAATGCAAAATTAAGCCTAAAAGAGACTATAGAGAAGTGGTCTTCAACCTCCATAATACTGTGTAATTTTGTTTATGTTATGAATCATAAAATACATATCTAATATGCAGGATATCTGATATGCCACCTTAAAAGGGCTCATGACTCATAGCTTTAGAACCACTACTAGAAAGGGTTCACTATGACTATGAACTTATATGGGAAAGTAGACTCTAACATAAGAAGGGATATAGTGTGAATTCTAATTGGTCTTAATAATAAAAGCCTGGAGTCAGATATCAGGGTAAATGTTGAAAGATCAGAAAAGCAGAGCAGCCAGTCCACTAGAAAGACTTCCCTCTAGGAATCTTCAGACTGAAAGGGCCAAGCTCCTGTCTCCACCAGCCATATCACTTACTGTTTCCTCCTCTCAAGTACTGGGATTAAAGGTGTGTGCCACGACTGCCTGGCCTCTAGTGGCTAGCTCCACACTCTGATCTCTAGGCAAGCTTTATTTGTTAGAACACAAACAAAAATATCACATTCCCCCTTTTTTGTCTAAAATAAACAAGAACTTCATAACTAATATAAGAAAAACTATATACAATAACTACAATAACTATGTACAATATATACAGGCAATAAATACATCAACAATGCCTAGACCATTAACAAATTCAGAGAAAATACTCCATATCTATGCTATCTTGGTGAATCCAAATGGTTGTACCTAGTTCACTTTCTATTCTAACTTGTATTACCAAAACTATCTTTTAATATCTCTCAACCTTATACACTTTACACCTCTTTAGTGAATTTCCTTTCTGAATTTGGTAACAAGGAAAACTATAACTATAAAGTCTTCAACTCCATCAGAGACCTGAGAAAAAATAATATTAACTGAGTAAGCAGGAAGCACAAGCAAGTGATTTCAAAAAAATGTGAGAAATAACAGAAACAGCTGCTGCCTGGACAGTCATCCAAGGTTCCTTTGCAATGTTGGGGCATTGATCTTTGACCTATAGGCCTAGCATATCTGACAAACTTATCTGTGAAGCACAATATTTGAAACCCTGTCCCACCTTGCCTTGGCAAAGTTCAGCATTCACTTTCTTTTCTGTCCTGCTTGTCCAATTTGGAGAGTATACTGTCAGCAGTTGAGGCAAGGGTAGTTTCTTGCCCAGTGGCATACTTTTGCTACAAAGAAAGCAAATTCCATGTGGAGTTTCTTTGATGCCCATCATCTTCTCCAAAGTAGATTGGTACTGCCAGGAGCAGACATGTCTCATTGTGATTAAAAAAAAAATCTGAAGTCTTTGAAGATGACTTGTCTATCTAAAATATGTCTCTGTTTGACCTTGAAAACATACCTAATGTGACTACAAGTTCTATTGTAATAGGTTACTAATTACTAACCTGCATTTCCTTATTACCTTAAATAGTTGGTAATAATAACTTTCAAGGACTAGAAATCTGCATAACATTGTTAAATGAGTTACATAGGTACTCATAGGTACCTTAAACAAAATTAGAAATGTATGTACAGTATGTTCTAACAAAAATAATATCAACTTTGTATTAATATACAAAGATCCATGTCAATGTGAAGTATTTAAAATAAGTAGTTACTTTTTAAAAGTAGATTAAATAATCTACCCCTTTATCCTTATCATGTCTTTATCCCCCTTTTTTCTTTTCAGAGTAGATTCCATAATCTACCCTTTTATCTGATCATGTCTATATTCCTCTAAATCTAATCTCCTTTGTTCATCTTTTTTTTTCCTGACCATTACCAATAACAACTTGTAACCAATCCCCCTAAACAATGACAAACATCCATAACCCATTGAATGACCAGAAACCACCCAACCCACCTCTTGGGAATGTGGGAGCCATGTTCTTAAGTTCACTTCCTACTGTCTGGGGATAACAGCATCTTTAGGGTATTCTGAAAAGAAAAATTTGGATTAATTTTCAAGTCCTGGGAGAGGTAGCTGTATCATATGTTGTCCAGACTCTGCCTAATGGGAAATTGCAGGGCTTCTCTCAGTTCCTGGCTATAGTGTTCTGTGAGGCTGGATCATCTCAGCCAGCCAACTCCTAATTGTCCTGAGAGTTTATAGTTCAAAGCCAATCTTTAGGTGGTGGTGTCAGCTTAGTGGTGGTATCATAATCAATGTAGAATCATCATTGTGGGGGCCCATCATCATTTGAAGACTTCAAAGGTCATTGTTAGGTGTGATCATGGTTAATTGCAGAAAACTTAAACATTTTAAATGTCATACGCACCAGATCTCAAAGAATTTAAAGGATCAATGTTTGTTATGTATATCTAGAGTACAAAAACTTAATTCCTAGTTACCTGATAGAGGCTCAAACCTGAAATCATGTACAGGAAGCTAGATAAAGTATTTTTATAGAATAAATTAGTATCCTATATGACCATTAATATCATGACAAAAAGTTTAAAATATATATTAATCATAAGTTTTGAGATACTATTCACACTTTATGAAAAAGTTTAAAGGGTCAAAATAAAACCAAAAGATTATGAAATTAGTTGTAATAAAATAGTCCCTTAATTTTTGTTTTTCTTCTGTCCCATATCAGATGGCTTTTCTGACATGAGACAGAGATTTTGGATTTTACTTTAACAAGCATGCTTAAGTTTATAGAAGGAAAGAGCCATATTCCAACTCCAAAGCCAGCTTCAATTTTCAGTTGGACTAGGACTACAAAAAGACCATTTGTGCTATGTGCCTGTAGAGAACAGTAGAACAGTAGAAACAAACATTTAGGAACATTTATGAAATTTTATCCTGTTGGAGATGTGATATACCAATAGGCCAATTTACTCTTTTTCTTGGGACATTTTTTTTTCTGGATGATTTGTACTTTTTCTTCACATGTCTTATTTGTCCAGTGGTCTTCAGATTCCTTACCTGGATGCCTTCATTCTCCTGAAAGACAAAAACAAAACCTTCCCCAACCCAAATTTTAGGGAAGGTCCCTTTTGGCAAGTTATACCTGATCAAATGAAAAACATTTGTTAGTTTTACAGGTTAGTTTAGATTGAGTTGTCATGTTGTTTGATGAACTCTCATCTCTTCTAATAAAGAGATCTGTCATTCAAATCTAATCTTCATCAATTTTGATTTATGATTTCTCCTCAATTTTTTCTCTCTTCTATAGCTGTTCTATAATTCAAAACAGTATGGTTTCTTACAATAGGCATTAGGTTATTTCATTGCTCTGGGAAGGACTATTTTCCACAATGAAAGAAAATGACTGAACCTAATTTGACGTGGGGGCCTCCAAGAAGCCCCTCAAGGCATTTCCCAATGGCAAAGGATTACCTTGACTGTCCCTTGTTGATCTACATTTATTAGTCTAATGCCTGCCTTTGCCACAGGGTCTGCATAATCCAAAAGGGAGGGGCATTCTGTTGGGATTATTTTTAGCAAAAAACATTGTTTCCAGGAATGCCCTATTTATAACCTCTTTTTAGGTGACCTTTGTTTACTGCAATTGAAAGACTTTACATTTTGATTTTTCTTCAAACCTCTGGAAATCACCTCTCCTATACAAACATCATCATGGTTACGAGATTCAATATTGACTGTATCTTGGATCTGTTCCTCTAAGGGTGCTGATCTTGCTTTTAATGGATTAATTACCATTTTTCATTGTGCATTAGCATTTTCAAAAACCTGAAATTCAATTGTTATTTGTCTAGCTTCTGAATTTTATATCATTCTATTTACTGTTGAAGTTAATCTTTGCAAGAAATCAGTGACAGATTCTTTTGGGCCCTGTATAACTTTAGTAAATGACTCAATTTTCTTTCCTACTTCTTCAATTCTGTCCCAAGCATTCAAAGCTGCCTCAAGGCATAAAGCCAGGGTGTTATCATCATACAGAGATTGCCTTTGTCCATTAGCATAATCTCCCTCTTCAAGAAGTTGGTCTTGGGAGATTGCCATACCTCTAGCTCTACTTCGTTGTTCAATGATCTTAGCCTCATCTTTCCACTAGGTCCTCCATTGAAATTGAGGATCAGCCTCCAAGACTGCTGTAACCAAATATCTCCAGTCTTGAGGGATAATTCTATTACAAATTGACCATTAGTTTAACATCTGCTTCACAAAAGGTAAATGCATACCACATGAAGCCATTGCTTCCTTGAATCATCTTAAATCTAACATTTCTACAGGAAGCCATTCAGTTCTTTCACAGCATTGGGAATACCTATCATTTGGTAGTTTCTGTAAAGTTACTGTATAAATTAAGGTTGGCTGTTTGAAAACCTTAGGCTGTCCCTCTCTAAACTTATAATGCAATGTTAAGATTGGTTCTCCTTTAAATTCCTCCATCTGGGTCTGAATATCTCTATGATCTGTTTCAATAAGTTTTTCTAAAACTTTTATCTTAGCACTCATATTAACCAACTTTTTTAGTGACAAAACAAAAATGATCAAACAGATAATATTTATAATTGGCATTACATAAATCCCATCTAAGTTAATTATAATCTTATTTAGTTGCTCCATTTTAAAACTGTCTAGCATATTATCATGCAGAGACCTAACTCCCTTCATTGTAATAGTGTTTCCCATTTTTTAATGTGGGGAAAAAAACTTTCTTTTAACTAATTCCTCCTTTAAAAATTCTCAATTGTCTCACCAATTCTGCCAATGATGATGATTCAGATGTGAGGCTGACTGCTTCTACTTAGAAGTAGTTTTCAGGGCAGATACCTAGTTTGGCAGTAGCCCAAGGAGGGGGTCCAGGGAAAGCCCACAACCCATGAAGGGAGAAGAAGCTAAAGAGCTAGCCCTCTGCATGAGGAGGTGGAGGGATGCGAGAAAGTGGCTAACTCCTCTTGTTTTTGGAGCCCAAATGCCTATGGAGTTTGCTGCAGAGAGGCTACAACAGAAAAATCTCAGACTCACTCAGAGGCTTAGGGAAAAAAGAGAGAAGAACCTAGTCAGTGAGGCAGTGACTCAGGCTGCATGCAGGTCCAGTCTGTGCCAGTAGCTGCAAAGCCACAAGCAAGCATCTTTTTCATGAATTTGTGCCTCAAAAGTTGGATGCCAAATGTAGTTCTAATTCTAATTGGTCTTAATAATAAAAACCCAGAGTCAGATATTGGGGTAAATGCTGAAAGATCAGAAAAGCAGAGCAAACAGCCACTAGAAAGACTTCTTACCTAAAGCAATCCTCAGACTGAAAGGGCCAAGCTCCTGTCTCTACTTGCCTTATCACTTCCTTTATCCACCCCAGCCATATCACTTCCTGTTTTCTTCTCCCAAGTGCTGGGATTAAAGGTGTATGCCACCACTACCTGGCCTCTGGTGGCTAGCTCCACACTCTGATCTCCAGGCAAGCTTTATTTGTTAGAGCACAAACAAATATCACCACAAGGGGAATCAAGTAAGGATTCCTAGAGGTTGAAATAAGATAAAGATAAGAATACATGATATAGGAGTCAAAAAGGTAGAAATGGGGGAGTCACTGTTTAGGCAACATATAGTAAATTGCTAGAAATCTGTGACAGGAGACAACAGAAATAACTGAAGGGCAGCAACTGTAACTGTACAGAAAGAGCTGGAGGGAAGGAGCTGGGGAACAACACAGCTATGGGAGGGCGAAAGCTAATTGTAAGATAGGGAAAAAAACTGGTTTTGGGGGGCAATGGACTAATTTCAGCTTTATGAAGCTATATAGTAAGTGCTAGTCTTCAGTAATTTATGATTCATAATCCTCTTAAAATAAGCACTATACCTTTAAATTCTATGAAAAAAAATAAAGAGAATGAAGGGAAAATTCCAATAATAAGAAAGAGATACAATGGAGCATAAAAATGCAAGAGCTTGTGAGTACATTTAAAAATCCTACCCATTTATCCAGCTATTTTACTGCTGAGGACATAACTAAAGAAAGTGAAATCAACACATGAAAGATATACATGCATGCAGGATTATTCACAATCACTAAAGCTTATAATCATTTTATAATCCCAATAATAAATGAATGGATTTTAATAAGTGTGTATATATTTAATGGCTTAATATAGGCTGTGAAAAGAATGAAATCCTATCATTTCCAGAACTATAAATGGAATGGAAAATCATCAGGCTAAGTTAAACAAGTCAAGAACAAAAAGAAAAGTATCACATGATCTCTTTTATATGCAGAAAATATGATGTTGATATTATAATATTAAAACGTAGAACAGTGTTTGGCACAGAATAGGAAATGTTTCTGGGAGGGAGAATGAATATAGAGTGGTTAACCAGTACAGAAGTGTAACTGTATAAGAAGCATGACTTCTAATACCACAATTGCATAGCTAGAGTTGATAATAATTAATTGTATGTTTGTAAGTAGCTAGTTCACAAAATGTATAATGTTCCAAACATACACATAAAAACTTAATAAATGTTTGAGTTTATCAAAATGGTCCAGTAGATAAAGACATTTGTCACCAAGCCTGATGGCCTGAGTTCAACCTGGTAACATGTAGGGTAAAATGAGATAAACAACTCCAGCAAGCTGTCCTACACATACATACACATACACCCCAATCTAAAAAATTTTAAAGATAAATATTTGAAACGAAAGTTTTCCAATTAGACTGGCATTATTTATTATGAGTTGTATGTATTTGTTGAAATACCACACTTTATCATATAAATATGTTTATTTAAAATGTATCTTTAATGTCAGTTAAAAATACAAAAATTAGGTCTCAAGGGGTAAAGGTATGTGTCATTAATTCTAACAACCAGAACTGATCTCTGGACTCACATGGTGAAGGAGAGAAAGAACGTCCACAAATTGTCCTCTCTACACTAACATGCAGTGTGACATGAGGCCACTCACAACTACACACATATAAAATAAATGTTAAATGAAAATAAACATCAATTTAAATTCTATTTTTTTCTCTTTGAATATATATATGTACACAATTTTTAGGGGGTTTGGGAGAAATGATGACATACTACATTTTTGCGAAGCATTTACTTTATTCAATGACAAAATGATTGGACTATGATTATCAGTTCAGAAATATGTGAGTACTTTAATAACCAGGAGCTGTTATGAAATAGCTATAATAAGCACTGTTCTGTAGAGTGAGGAAACAAAGTGACTACCTATGATATGGTAGAAACAATGGATGGGATGAATATTGTGCAATTTAGGGAATGGAGTATTTCAGCATAAAAGCTATCTTCTGCTTCTAGAAGTGGTAGAAATAATTCTCTATTTTTGTCAGGATAAGTATAGTTTCTCATATTTTAATTCAATCTAAGCCAGAAGTAAATTTGATTCAAATGTATTGTACAACATATTTCAGAGTTAGTCAAAAGAAAGTATGGTTGTAATAAGAAAAAATTATTTTCTATATTTTACTATGTAAATAAAATTCAATGTAGCATAATTTAAACAATTATTTTAGTTCTTATTTTATAAATTTTAAACATTACAGATAATAGCCAATGTTATTGGTTACCCTCCAGAACTTGATGGGATGATATATTGCTTGAGTCACAATGGAGAAATCTATTGCCTAACTTTTGTAGTACTGCAATTTGCTATGTATGCTACCAGAGAACAAAACTAATCATTAGCTCTGTACAGTTGTTAACTCTGTGAGTTATTATAATTGCCTGGCAATACATGCCCACATGGACAATAGTGCTCTGAACACCATGGGAATAACCAGTCTCTTTCTGATTGTATTTAAGTACCATAGCTCAAGATGAAACCCATACCTGGCTAGATATCATAGACCTGAAGTGAGAACCCACTACTATTGTTATGCTAAATGCACACAGTTTAAAACCAAATCCTTATTGCATCTTCTAGCTTTCATCACAGCTTTTTTTTTTTTTTCTTTTGGTTTTGGTTTTTTGAGACAGGGTTTCCTCACTCTGTAGCCCAGGCTGGACTCGAACTCACAGAGATCCGCCTGCCTCTGCCTCCCGAGTGCTGGGATTAAAGGCGTGCACCACCACTGCCTGGCTCATCAGAGGTTCTATTTGAAGCAGAGATCAATTAACACAGTTATCTACAACTGGTCAGCCAACGTATAGAGGATACGATAATGCAAAGTACTCGGCCCTAAATGGAATATTTACCTCACACTCCCTCTTCCCAAGGCTCAGGAATTATTGTAGAATAGGAAAAAAGAGTATAAGTGGGTGATAATAGGGGCACTGTATCTTCCAGACACAGCAGGGAAGTGCAAATATGAAGTCAAAAAGTCATGAGAAAATCCACAAGTCCTGTGGCAGCTCAAGTCAGAGACAAATCCCAACATGGAAAAGGGAGGTCAACACAAAGTTCTGCCTCTGGCCTAAGATCTGCTGGCATTTGATAGCTTCTTGGAGCTAGACAGTTGGTTTTCTTTAAGAGTGTAGCCCCTGGGAAATCCACCATGTTTCAATAGAAAACCACATATCCAGTAATACATAGACAGCATAAATTTGGCTTGATGGGTTGACAAAACAATGAGAGAACACAATGTTGCTGTGGGATGCTCTTTCTGTATGCTGTGAATATGTGTTGCTACCATTGGTTAATAAAGAAGCTGATATGGCCTATAGCAAGGCAGAATAGAGCCAAGTGGGGAATCCAAGCAGAGAGAGAAGAAGAAGGCAGAGTCAGTGGAGATGCTGCAAGTTGCCACCTGGGAAGCAAGATGTAATGGGATACAGGTAAAGCCACAATCATGTGGCAATACAAAGATTAATAGAAATAGGTTGAGTTAAGTTGTAAAAGCTAGTTAATAATGAGCCTGAGCCATAGGCCAAACAGTTTGTAATTAATATAAGCCTCTGTGTGATTATTTGGGACTGAACAGTTAGTTACAGGATCAGGTGGGACAGAAACTTCCGCCTGCAATTGGCACCCAATGGTCTTTCTGTATGCTGTAAATATGTGTTGCTACCATTTGTTAATAAATAAAGCTGTTTGGCCAATGGCAAGGCAAAATAAGGTTAGGCAGTACATTCAAACTGAAGATGGAGATGAAGAGGGGTGGAGTCATGGCAGATGCCAGCCCACCACCCAAGAAGTGACACGCCAGCAGACCTGCAATGCCACAACCACACGGCAATACATAAATTAATAGAAATGGGTTAATTTAAGATGAAAGAGATAGCTAGCAGGAAGCTTGTGCCATAGACCAAACAGTTTGTAATTAATATTAAGCCTCTGAATGATTATTTACAAGCAGCTGCAGGATTGAAAACTGGCAGGTGGTACACAGAGAAACTTCTGCCTACACAATATTGCCTGGATGTTGGCAGGAATATATCTGGGAAATGTTTGGGAAGGAAATAAATTTGGTCAAAACACATTGTAAAAAATCTCAAAGAAATAATAAAAATAAAATAAAATAATATTAATAAAATGTTCACCTCTTCATAAATAAATAAAATAGTTAAACATGCACTTGGAAGTATTATCTTTACCTTTGAGAGGGGAAGAAATGAAATGGATTTAATGTATCAATTTGGAGTGGCAATAAATCTCTGTAGACCAGGGGGGCATGGAAACAAAACTTTAGAAAAGCAGGGAAAGGATACATTACCATGTAAGGATGGTTGGATATGAAAAAAGTATAGATATTATAATTGAATGAACCTGGGGAAAGTCCTAACTATCTCACTTCCCTTTGTGCCTTTGGTGCACAGTGTTTTAACTATCAGGACTTTCCTTCCATGACGTCTCTTCTCTTAATTCATTGTCACCATATCCTACATGCACAAATTCACTCAGTTGTCTATTCTCTTTCCTCTTCTCTCACTAGCAAGAGATGATCATTTTGTTTTCTATTGAATTCTTTGTTACATTTTCTTGATAGGATGCACTGGAAAGATGGGAAAACTTTCATATAATTCAGATTCCAATTTTAGACTTGTTGGCTTTGACATTCCTAAAGAATCGACTTGAAAACAAGATGAACAATTATTTCAATAAACCACTGGTTGTGAATTAATAGTCAATAAAATGTGCTGAGAAAAACCTTCTAATACCTATTTCTTCAGTATGTTTGAGATTTAAGAAAAAGTATATAGATAATACCCATGTTTCTAAAATTCTATCACCTATCCTTATTCTTGTTACATTCTTGCTTTAGGGGGTGAACCTATTTATTTTCTAGAAAAAGTTAAAGCAATACATTTGGAGGTGTATTGTGCTTTGTGGCATTCTCTGTTTTTAGTAGCTATGCAGCATTGGATTGGATTACTATTCCATTGTTAAATTATGATAAGAAAGCTTATTTCTTATAGTTATCAGCAGATAAATAAAGCAGCAATTCCAAGCTTATTGTAAGATAGTACTAAATAAATGGATACAATTTTTTAATTTATAGACTTCTAGTTGTGTTTAAACATCTTACATTCCATAACATAGATTTGGGGAGACAGTTTTCAGAAAGAGAACTATGTGGTTACTGATGCTAACAAAAAGCTAGAAGGCAAAACTTGCCTTGTCTTAGAAGGGAGGTAAAGATAGAAAAAAATCTTTAGTTTTCTAAGTTTTCATGTAAAGAGATACATCTTTAAGTCTAGATTTTAGCTCTTTCAGGAGTACAAGTAATACATAGCCCATTTGTTAATGAGTTCTTGTTATACACCCTTCTCATCAAGGCATAGTAAGAAATCCTGATTTTGGCTACAGTGCAAATTTTATGAAAAGTTAGGAAAGTTAACGCATTCAATATGTGAGGATTTTTGATAATGGAAGCCGAAAGAATTAAAGCAATGGGTTTTCTTTCAAGTTTAGTTCAAACACAGTGAGTACTATAAAACTCTAATGTCAAATGAAATCTCACAGTATGCTAACAGAAGTGTTCATAATAAGTGTAGTTTACTTCATCTTAAAACAGAAAATGAAAGAATCACTGTACCATATGAAAACAGGTGTAAGGGGAGTAATTAACATAGACTGTGTATATTAGTAATGCACTGCAAACCAGGGAGTTTTCTGTAGCAAGTTGTACTGCTCTGAACACAAGGTGGCAAGGAAAAATGACCATTTGTGCATCATTAGCATTGGAAACACAGTTCATTAGAAATATGCAAATGAGTTAACAGGAGATTAAGACATGGAAATCTACTCAGCTTAAGTTTTAATGTGCTTGCTTATACAGTCTTTGGTAATATTCCTATGTGAGAAAGCTGTTTATAACTGATAAATATAGCCATAGTAGGATTTTATGAATGATTTTCTATAGAGGTTCAATATAGCTATTGTCACTAAAATATACTACAAATGTATAATCAAACTTCAACTACAGATAAATGTGGATGGTAAATAAAAAATAGCTACAGTGCTAAGATTTTATTCTGTAGATGAACTGTGCTTAAATGACATGCTTTAGAATTCTGAAAGTGGAATATTCAAACCAAATGTCCAAAGCACCCAAAATGCTTGTTTAAAACACAGTCTGGACCCTAGATCCCGTCCCTGGGTGCCAACCACCCCTGGCAAGACCTGCACACCTTGGCCCCAAGTTCTGGCCAGCGGGCAGGTTCCCTTCTACATCCACCCCTACCGGGAAGGGCCCCCTTCCCCAAGATCCCCTGCAGTCTCCAAGCCCTGCCCCCAAGTCCAGCA